>JANHGB010050602.1:15693-62699 GCA_026283785.1 Coracopsis vasa | reverse complement strand
CAGGGAAGTTGTGAATGCTGCATCCCTGTTAGTGTTCAAGGCCAGGTTAGACAAAGCCTTAGGTGACACAGTTTAGTGTGAGGTGTCCCTGCCCATGACAGGGGGTTGGAACTAGATGATCTTAAGGTCCTTTCCAACACTAACTATTCTATGATTCTATGATTTCCCTTCTCTGGTTTTAGTAAAAGAATAAAAAGAGTGTAATTTTCAATTGATCCTAAATCATTAGTGTTAAGAAGCAAATTTCATTTGGTAATAAAGTAAACCCCAAAGTTACATTTCTTCCCCTCAGGTTTTAAGCCCTGATAAGAAAGATAAATGACATGTGAGGAAAAACCTATTAATTACATATTCCTCATGAAAACTACTGATTGCCTCTTTAAGGTCCTGAGGCTCATATTGATTGAAGAGTCTCCCAAAGCCAGACATTTCAAGGAAGCAAAATGTCAAAAGGTATCTCTTAAGTCTTGCAGCCACGTATCCTTAGTGTTCTCATGTGCTGAAATGTGTTTTCCTTGTAAATAAGCAAGATCATCCTTTGTTTGGTTACATAAACATAAACAAAATTAAACTGTGTAATACGTGACTGTACTCACATGAGAGATTAAGCCTGTAAAAATCTTACATTTAATCCATTGCTTGGCCTCAATGTATAAAGCACTCTAACACTGAAAGGGAACACAGTGTTTCTTATGGGTCACATCCTTTAATGCATACTGGACTTCTGGACACATCTGGATCTCCTCCCTTAGTAAGAGCTTATGATAGCTTGTGAAGTGGACTCAAAGGTCAGAACCCTTTCAATTCTGCGATATTTGTGGAGCTCTCTATATCAAGAGAATACCAAACATCTGTCAGTCAAAATTTTTCATTTTATATAGATGAAAGGATGTGCAGTTTTTCTTCGTGGATATTAGAACAGAACTCAGAACATTTGGATATTCAGTTTCTGCCTAAGTGTGCTTCATCACAGCCCAACCATTTCTGAAACTCCACAGGGATTATAAAATATAAGAAATGAAGGGCCTGTTAAAACACCACAGTTCTTATAAATTCTTATCTTGTCAATTTGTCAAATCTTCAACTTGAAGGGATGATATGAGCATGAAAAAGCATCCTAACAGCATACAGAGATGATCAGTGCCCTTTAAAAGAGACATGAGCCTTTTAGTCATTCAGTATTGTTGCCTTTGCCTTTGAAGGATGGATAAGAAAAAGTTAAAGGTTGCAATGTGAAATTAAGATTAAAAGCACTTTTCCTGTAGAGAGGAGCACATCTGACACCCATTTAAAGATAATGATAGCAGTCTATTAAAGGCAGGTGATACAAAGGGACAAGGGAAAATGTGTCTAAATAAAAAATATTGGTCATAAGCTTAAAGGACTTAAACACACATCAGGTCACTAACTGGTAAACAATAAAATCTTTAGTGCCATTTATCACAGAACTGAACAAATATACATAAAAAGAAGAACATTCTTCCCCTCAAATGGTAAATCAAAAGTATGCTTTTAACCAGGAACAGCCCGACAGAGGGAAACAGAGAAACCCTTTTTATTCCCTCTTGACATTGCAGAGATAATGTCACCAACTCTCAAGACAGTGAAGGCTGAGACTGAAGCTCCTTTTTAGGGCCTTTTTGATTTAATTAAAAATAAAAGTAATCAAAAGGAAGACAGGGAGTTTGGGAAGTAACTTGTGCTTCATGCCGAGGGCTGAGTGTCAACTCCATCCAGCTGAACGGATATGTCTTAAACGATCTACAAAACTGTAAAAACCTATAAAACTCATACAGCATTCTCAAGCAATCCGGTCACAGTGAAGTGTAAGACTCATTTCATGAATTTTTTAATTTTCCCTCATTCAGGCTGTGCTAAGAAGATAAGATACAAATACAGATTTCTGCCAGACTGCAGTTCACAGAACAGATTCTCAGCTTTTATACATGGTTGCATCTTGTTAAACTCCACAGAGACATGCAGATTTAGAGAAGCTGAGTATCATGTCCGTCAAGCAAGTAATGCTATTGTATCTGTGGAAAGGAACAGTTTATTTCAGGACTAGAAAAGGAAGCTATTTTATGCAAGACTGCACTAGCTTTGCAGAGTTTGGTTTGCCACAAAATTTGCACACAGAAACTAGATTGAGTTCACCTACTTGAAACTCGTAAATAAGATCTTGTTCAACAGATGTGACCAAATTTCTTCAACAAGTCATAGGAGAACTTTTCTGGCTCAAACATCTTCCACAGTCTTTATGCATGCTGGCACAGGAGCCACTTACATATGTTGGATAAATGCTTCATACCAGGAGAATTTAGAACTTCAATCACTTTCTTTTCATACTAAAAGAAAGTGATTATTTGATTCATCTTTGGTATAAATGTGGGCAGTTTTAATGCCACCCAGTAGACAGCAATAGTATGCACACACAGTCACATGTACAAGCATGTGTGCATATACATGCAGCCATATATGCCAGCCAATCCATTAAAGTGCTTTTGAATAACATTTTGCATGTGAACTTTCTAAAATCCCACATGTCTACTTTGGATGCAACCCGCTTGGAAAATCAAATGAAAAGCAGAATGGTGAATGTTTCAGTTGGCATTGAACAGGCTTGGATTACTGAAATACACACTGCCAGTAAAACTGTTGATGGTCTCTCACGATAACTTAATACACAATTTCACCATCTTTCTTGTCTGGTAATGTCTCTGGAAAGCTAGTCACAATCATCATCTTAATTAAAAGATGTCCAAAATTAAACTGACAGAACCATCAGCCTAAGTCTGTCTTCTGTCAGACCTGCCTTAATATGTTCTGAAGCTACCCTATATCCTACATACTATCTTATCTCACCATGTGGCTGCTACAGAAAAATGTTTCTTCTTTGTGTTAAGGAGCATCAGAGGATTTTCATACATAGTGAATGCTTCTTACAGAGGGATATTTTTCAACCCTCGGTGTTTAAAAAAACCCCCTACAATTTCTAGACAGGTAATATATGTAAACTGCTTAATGGAACCAGTCAGAGTAATGCTTGCTTTGGTGTCAATTCCACTCCTTTGATCAGCGTCCCTTCAAGGTGGAAAATAGCTTGTGGAGAACAGGTTAAAGTCCTCTATCCAGAGAAACAAATACTTGGAGAACTTGTAACTTCTCTCCATAAAATTAACAGATGTATTTGACTGGAGCTATGAAATGAGTTTAGAATTCAGAATGGAGAAGAATTGGCTAATGCCCACTTGTTAAAATTTTCATTCTGTAAATCAGAACAAAATAAAGAGAAGCTGAAAATAATTAATTGCTAAAAAAACGATGCAAATAAAATTTGACTCGGGGTCACTGTCTGTTAGGTGTTTCTCTGGCTTCGGATTCTGATCATTTAAAGTTGCTCCTCTATCCATTGCATTCAAGCATTTTGCATTGAAGACACAGGATAAATCATTATGTTGGTTCTTAAATTCCTCTTACTTTTTTTTCCACCTGTCCAGGCCAGACCAGTGCAATTCCAGGCAATGCTGTTATGAGCATCTCCTCTGAAAAAAAAAAAAAGAAAAATGAAAAAAGACTTTATTGAAAGCTTTTACACTTGCCTGAAGCACACAGAGATCTCTATACATTTATTGCACAGGTGGTCCTAAGCAAAAAATATGTGCCATGTTAGTCTAGGTATACCCAAGTGGAATGCATGTCCTGGTGAGTCATGGAAGTGTGCTACAAGATAATAATTCTCCAGTTCACCACATTCTCAAAAATGCACGGTCCCCATCCTCCCTCCTTCCCTTTTCTCAGGGGAAGATGAAATGTATCAAGGGGGAAATATTTGGCTGGGAACAGAACAGAGGATTTGGCAGAAGGACCAAGCTTTTTTGCATGCTCCCAGTAAATCTGCCACCACTATTCCTCCTTGTCTACTCCTTCGTTCACCAAAGGATGTGTAGAATTTGACAATGCCTGTGGAAAAGCATGGAAGGAAAAAGGAGAGCACAGGAAAAGACTTTGAAAATCAGTGTGTCTTGGGTCACACTGCTGAGGAACTAAATCTGGCACCCTAGACCTTCTGAATCATAGGTCTGATGTATTTCCTACATGCAGACCACTGAACAGTGTCACAGCCTCTGTTCTTTTGAGGGTGGCACAGTAGTATTCCTTACAAGAATAAATAAAAATAATCCATCACAAATCAATTCTGTTTCTATCTAAAATATTGTTCACAGAAGATGGGTAGAGCAAATATTAATACTCCTGAAAATAATAAAAAATGTTTATTCCCAAGTTCCTAATGCACCAATCCATGCTGTATAAGGATCACTAATGTGTTCTTTCAGACAGTTCTTTTTTTGGGTATACAAGGGACCTAAGTCACTCAGTCCCAAAACGTCTTTGGTACTTTTGAAAAGGTTTCTCATATAAACTAAGTAATATTTTTTTCCTGAACTTTATGAGGTCCTCTGAAATGGATGAACATTGAAATGCCTTTGATATTATCATTGTCTCTCACAGTAATAATTATAATTAGCTCTTTTCTAATATCCTCTTTTGGCTTTAGTACAACTAAGGCTATAAAACAGACTTGAAATTTATCCCAGGCACTGTTGGGAACTCTTTTGTATTTTAAGTCAATACCTAAATATAATCAGCTTTTTTAATGCAAATTAAAAGTCTGTACGAAATCAAAGGACTTTTATGGTGTTCTACAAAGATATTAGACTCATTCCTGAGAAGTAACCTTGACTAGATGCCTAACCATTCTGTGAAAGGCATAGTAAAATGTTTCAAGTTTTCCTTCTTTCCTCCCACCATTTCACCCCTTTATTCCTCTCTTACTCCTTTCCATGCACACAGAATCCTCCTTTCCAAGGGACCTGAGCCTCTCCCACATTCTTGCCTCTCCAAACCCTCACTTCCTTTTCTCCTTTTAATTTCTAAATACCTCATATGCATCATTCACAGGCAGTTTCCTTCAGTAGTCAGAAATCATTTTCAAAGACATCTGCCTGTGGCTTCCTAATAAACAAGCTCATATCAAATTGTCTGATATTTGCTTCTTAAAAGCAAGTATTCCATCTCCACCACTCTTTGCTGAGGACTGCCTTGTCTTCTTGTATTTTTGAACTATTGCTTTCATTCAGCTTTGAAGATTTGGCCTTTTGTTGGTCATCCAGGTGTCAATAGGAGTCCCAAAGGTTTCAGTCATTGCCCACCGCTCTTTACCTTCTGCATACTGTCCTTGAGCAGCAGCATTCAAAGCACCTTAATTCTGAGGAGTATCCTCTTTCTTCTGTGTGGAACTTTCACCTCTGATACAGATGTAAACTTCATCTTGTGTTTCTGTCATATTCTTATCACAGGACCATATGAAAATCCACATGGGAGGACACCAGGAGGTATTTAGTCCAAACTCCTACTCAAAGTAGGACCAGCTCTGAAGTCAGATCAGACTGCTCAGGGCTTTATACAGCTGCATCTTAAAAACCTTCATGGAAGGAGACTACAACCTCTTCAGGAAGCCTGATCTAATTCTGGACAGTTGCTGTGATTCTTAGTCTACTTACTATGAAAAAAATCTATGTTTTTTCTTGTCATCAAGTTACATCACATTTGCACAGACACTCAGAGGCAGAATTCTTCATGTAGAAACTAATTTATTTGGATTTTGGCATAGGGTCATATGCAGTGCATAGCATATTGTGGCTGTCCAGTGGCAAAAGGAGTCTCCACTGCAAGGGTTCTTACAGCAGCATCTTCAGCTGGATAGAATGAAACTCCCTGATATGCTGTTCTCCTCAATTCATATAATCTAGCTGGCTTGTGGCTGTACGTGACCACTTCAGCACATGTGTAATAAATCGTTATTGATTGTCTCAATTACATACAAAACATCTCCGAAATACCTTACCAAAGAGCTGTCCTACGTGACCATTTCTGCATCTGTTGGAACATTTTCTATTGACTATTTGCACGTCTTGTTCACATAAATTTGATTGATCCTGCAGCAAGAATCTCTGTGACACTCCACCCACAACATTAATCAATAGATCTAAGTAAATAAATTGGACTTGACACAGCAGGAGCTGCCCAGTAGGATCTCTAGGGCTGTCTGAAGTTCCCACCTGGAGAGCTCTTGCAACAATCAATAAAATACTTAATTTTCAAGGTGTCTGTGGTTTCAAGGGTATTTTAATTCTCTGTTGGAGAGTGATGATGACAGTGAGCTTAATTCTTAACTTTCATGAGATGGGAGAGTAATAAAGCCCAGGGAGTCTTTTGCTGTCACTGGTACGTATATCAGTCATTTCAGTAAACCATGTACTCCTCCAGGCACTAAGTGGAAGTCTCTAGCTGGGATTCAAATTAGCATATTAGTTTACTATAGCACAAGCATATTGACACAAGCATAAAAATGGATTTACATTGGGTATTTTTTGATTACTGTATTTAACTGTACATAAAGACATTGCATTCATTCATGCAGTATGGACAGGTCTGGTATGTTCTCAGCTTGTACATATTTGTTATTAACATATTCTTGTTTCTTGTTTCTGGTGTGTTTGTTCTATTTTATTCAACTCTGCTAAGACACAGTAGATGCCTGATATTATTATTATATAAAAAAAAACCCAAACCAACAAACTCAACCAACCACAAAACCAAACCGAATAAAAAACCTTCTCTTTTTCTCTCTTTGTATCAATATCTTATTCTTGGAATGAAAGACTGAATGAAAATATCCTGATGTTACCACATTAATGTGGATTTAAAAATGACATTTCTTTGTGTAAGTCCTGCTTTCAGTTACTGTGGTATGACACAGCAAGGCTATTCATTTGATCAAGTTCAGAATACACTTAAAGCTCAGAATTTATGAATATGAGATTGTCAACAGAGGGAGAGTATAAGGCCCAAAGAATCTATTAGAAAACTTTTGCACAAAATAAAACTTTAAGTCCCCTGGAGCCTAGATATTTGAGATGAAATGACAATAAGTGAAAGAAATTACAATGAACATAATTTTCTCTTATATGCTACTTTAATCTTTTCCATGAAAACCACTGAGAAGTCTTGGTCATAATACTTTGCTTGAAAGCTGCATTGGAAAAAGTTCATAAAGTTAAATTTCCAAATAATTCAATCAATCATCACTATTTGGTCAAACAGTCCAGAAAAACTGCTCATAATACTGTAAATCATGTTTCTTTCTATTCTGTGAGTATGTGTGATTGCTAATGAAGAAGATTCTTGCACATTGTAAAAATGAAATATTCATAAATACAGTTGACCTGACTGACTGGAAGCTGTACCTTGACTTCCACCTGAAGACCACAGTCTAGTTTGAGAATGAGGATACAAGTGCGCACAGAAAAACCCATTAAGTATTTGCATGAATTATATTTTTACAACACAAAACAATTTCAAAATGCCTGTTGTTTGCTTTTCTATATGCTTTGGGTAAGGAAAAAGCAGCAAAAAAGCTTACAGAAGCACCTCAATAAAAACATAATGGTAAGTGGATATGCTCTATATAAGGACATATATATGTGCTATAAGATAAGAACAAAAGTCCACTCAGTCTAGAATCCTGTGGCTGAGATTAGCCAACACAAATGCTCTGGGGATATAGGAGGAGGATAAGCACATCATGATTTTCCTGAAATATTTTTCCACCTTCCCACATTTCACAATTCAGAGGTATCTTGAAAGAAACGTGATATTTTTATATTTAGATAGATCACCAGATGTAGCAGAAATACTCCATTCCCTGCTAAATAAAAAGTATGAGCAGGTAAAAACCAATCAGCCAATGAGCAGTGTTGCGGGGACAAGATCATCTTTGTTATTTTTTATTCCTGGTAATTTAGGTAATATTACAAGCACAAATCTTGTCTTTGTAGCCCTATTGAGTCTAATAGTAGGTAGGGAAAGGAGCAGCTTTGAAGTTTGGAAATTAATATCATTGTGCTTGGCAATACACCATTTGAATGTGTTTCATGCTTTTGTGTCAATATTCACATGTGCTTGTCAGGGGATGCATGAATATGTTTGGGGCAGCAAATGTTCACACCCCTTTTCAACAGAACACAGCTTGCCAGTGACAAGTTATGCTGGTTTAAAAGCCAGGCTTGGACTAGAAGGGGCATGCATATTACTTTCAAAATACCTTTAAATCTTCTGGAATGCAAAAATTCGCATCGATTATTTCATGATTTCTGGAAATAGAAGCACTGCTGGTGTCCCTTTGGGATCTTCCATCCATAACAGTATTTCTATTGCCTGAACGGGACTTCAGGAGTCTTTCTCCCTTCTTCCTATTACTTTTGTTTAACTAATGTAGTTAACAAAATCTGATCTATTTAATTAAACAAGGTGTTTTTATGTGAACATTACTGCTTTGGATTACTTGAACCTAGTTTAAATATTCTGAGTCAATTTATACCTAAAAGAAATAAAACTACTATTAGACTGGGATACTTACATACAGATGTAAGTTTTCCACATTTAACTCTGTAGCTTGGGTTAAGCTAGTGTAATTTTGGACCTTAGACTGTATGATGCTACTCCACAGACCATCAGAACCTAAATACAATATTTTCTGGGATTGTATTTACTTTATCATCTGTTTCTCCTTAAGGATTCAGCACTGAGCAGAGGCATTTGTGGAAAAAAGAGAAAAAAAGAGCTAGGAAACTATTTTCATGTTAGCAACAACAAAAAACATGCTTGGAGTCTACAAATGTTCAGATCCAGAAGCTGGCGAAATCAGTGGGAAAATGCTTATTGACATTAAAATTTTGGATCACATCCAGCAGACCAAATCTTCAGAACTGATAATGAATTTTGTGGTGACTAACACTTTCCAACGTTACATTTTTTTCTTATTTGAAAAAAGTAAAATACTTACTTGAAATAGTAAGAAGAGTAGCTCCTTTAGGGTATTTTACAGAGCTAAGCATCAAAAGGGTCTATAATAGCCAGATTTAAGCTATTAAAAGGGAACTGTTTCAAGGCAATTAATGTGTTTTTTTGCAAGCCAGTGTCTTATAATCTCCCATTTGGGACAGTTTTATGACACTCTAGTAAAGTAGATTTTTTACACACAGACTGTCAAAGGAAGCTTCTATTCTTACAAACATCATGTGTTTAATCTCAGCGAAACTCTTGTTAGATGGAAATTGTTGATGCAATCTATTCCCCCTGCCCCCCACCCCAAATTGAGAAAATTACTTATCTTTAATTAAAGATATGTGTAAAATATTGTCCACTTTATAGACACAAAACACAGAGCTAGTGAATGCGAAATATATTTGTACCTAAATGTATGTACAGAAGCATACAAAGTGTCTTTGAGAACAAACGAGATGTGTGCCTTTTGTCATTGGCTTTAAAAGGAGCAGGGCTGGGTCTTGATAAAGTATGAGAGAGATGGCATCAGGCTCCTATTCCTTATGCATTAACAATGACGGAAACAGAGAAAAGAAATATGTGGGCAGCCTGATCTACACCAAGAAGGCCAGTGCCAGGGAGACGATGCACATTATTGCCCTCTACAGCTTCCTGAGGAGGGGAATGTATCCCATTCCATTCCATCCCATTCAATTTGGTTCCATTCCATTCTATTGCATTCTCTTTGGTTCTGTTCTATTTCCTGATAGACATTCTTTGTTCTCCTCATAGAATTTTTTCTGTTCTTCTCATAGACCTTCTTCTTTTCCACTGTTTTTTTTCCCTTCCCCACACCATGGGGATTGATCCAGAAGATACCAGGGAGAAAGGAAGGGTGGATATTCTTCTTCACCAAACTTATCATCAAGATATCAAATTCTATCTATTACTCTGTGTGTAATAGATTTCTTTTTATACTGTGATTCCTTAGCATTTAGTGAAAGAGATTACTTTGTAAGAAACAAGACAAATTCCCACCCTCGAAATCTGGGAAAGATGATAAAAAATGCCATCTTGGATTCAGGCAGGAATTCAGCAAATTCACTTTTTAAAATAAAATAAAACTTCATTCTCATACTAAATTTTTCATAACATGTCTTATTCTTTGAGGTCTGTCAGGAATCAGGATAACAGTAGTTCAGCAGATGAACTATGTGACGATTAGATCCTATGATTAGTTTATAGACAGATAAGTCACTTGACTTTCTTGGTAGTCACGTTCTGAAGCCTCTTTACAAAGTTTTGCTAGCTCCCACCTTGTGTACATTAGACCCAGCTCCAAGAGGAACAGCAGAATGGAGAGAATATCGCATGTATTCAAACACCTCCTGTTCTTGTTCCAAAAACTCCTCTCTCACCAGGCAAGCCCACGAGAGCTCATTAACAGAAAGCCTGATTCTCAACTCTGTCTGTCAGCTTGATCCCACTCAGTCCATGGAGCTACTCCAGAGCAAAATTGATGCAACAGTGTGAAGAGAAAACCCCTTTTCATCGTCCACATCTTGTCTCTTTTAATAAAAAAGTATATGTTCCTTTTGTATGCCTTTAAGAAATTTGTATTTGCTGGGAATGAGACTTGGGGTTTATAATATGGCTGCGCTATTATTCTTTCTCCTTGTTTTTTTTCCTAACCAAAGGTAAGCTGAAATTGAATACTGAACTGTTCTGTTCCAATCATAGAAGTAAATTCTACTTTTCATCTTTGATGCTTGGCTGGGAAAGGGTCCCAAAATCATGCCCATCTACCAGCACTAGTGAGGAAAACCCAGAGACATTTGTGCACACTGTGGCAGTGGTATTCTTTTTTGACCATTCAGAACTCTTTATGTCAGCACCTGCAATAGTTCTGCTCCCACTAGGCAGTGGTCAAGTGGTATAAACTGAGTTTTAGCAGAATCCAGTTTTGCTCTGGCACAGGCAAGTTCTGGAAGTAGGATGCATTTCTTCTCAAGGGGATCTCAGAAATCTTCTTACGTCTCATTCCAGACTAGAGCCAGTTGTATTTGTGTGCAGATACCAAAGCAGTCTTGGGGAAAGTGGTAGGCTATGGTCTCAGTGCTTGCCTTTTCTCAGTTCTCTGGAGCATCTGCTGGCAAGACCTGGTAAAATGTGGAGATCACTTAGTTTTATTTATTGTTAATGTTTATGTTAACTCAGTTGTTTCAGCAGATTACAACAGATGTGAAACCCCACTAGAGATGTTCCTTGAATAATTGCCTCCTGCTGCAGTCTACTCAGAGTAGAGAATGTGACTGGGTCAAGGCATTGGAGTTTGTTAAGATGAGATCCATGCAATGATAAATAATGTATGTGTCTAACGTGTTGCAAAAAGATGTAAAAGAAAATTAATTCCAGAGGCAGCTTTTATTTTTCCCAAGTCTGTAACTTGTCGTCTTTGCTGTGAGTCAGATGCCAAATTACAACTAAAATCCTGTTCTGAAAATGAAATCCTTTAGTCATGCTAATTTTAATTTTAAATTTAATTGTTTGCATTTTACAACTCTTACTATTAGCCTGGAAGCCAGCTCTACCTCATGAATTTTAAGACACACAAACCCCTATTTTCCTATTCTAGTACAGCAGATGCAAATGATGATGCCATAGCCTTATTTCAAGTGCTTCTCAGGAAGGCCGTGGGTAATGACTGAGGAAATTTGGGCTATTGGGAAGGCCTGTAGAAAGCAGAGGACTTGGGGCCGGAAGGATCTAGAGACCTTTAGTAGATGCAATATATAGGCTATTGTCCTGAGTTCAGCAGTAGCAGTCATTTTTCTCCTTATTAGTAGCTGGTGCAGTGCTGTGTTTTTGACTTTCAGCCTAGGAACAGCGCCGATAACACCGATATTTTTAGTTGTTGCTAAGTTATGTTTGCTCTGACCAAGGACCTTCTGAGTCTCATGCTCTGCCAGGGAGGAGGGGAAGCCAGAAGAAAGTAGAGTCAGGACACCTGACCCAAACTAGTCAAAGAGGTATTCCATACCACAGCATGTCATGCCTACTATATAAATTGGGGGCAGTTACCTGGAAGGGTTAGATCACTGCTTGGGTTGGGCTGGGTATTGGTTGGCAGGGTGTTGAGCAGTTGTATTCTCTTCCCTTGTTATTTCCCTTATCATAATTATTATTGGTGGTAGCAGCAGTGGTTTGTGTTATACCTTAGTTACTGGACTGTCCTTATCTCAACCCATGGGAGTTATATTCTTTCGATTCTCCTCCCCATCCCTCCGGGAGCTAGGGGGAGAAAGAAGGAGGGGAAGTGAGCGAGCGGCTGCATGGTTGTGAGTTATCGGCTGGGCTTAAACGATGACAGTGCCATAGAAAACTAGGTTTCATCGGTTCTACTGGAATGGTTTGTTTTTTACAGGAAAATATATCCATGTAAGTAAGTGATGAAGTCCAACGATTGCTCAAGTTCAACACCTGTGCTGTTTTCAACTGGGAGCATGCACACTTACTGTGTCTCAGACCTGGAGACAGTAACATTCTGCCAGCTTTAACACTATCTAGCTCAAATGTTCCTCTTATACCTCAGGTTTTGGATCTGGTCCTGGGCTTCTAATGCTTAAGCTTCAAAATGACTTCAAGGCACTTTCCCAGCCAAAACCACTAAAAGACTCACTTTCCCCTTAAAGAAATTACTTCAGAGTGAAATATGACTTTTTTCACAGCATGAATCAGTTCTAGACAATATTTTATTAGAGGAAATGAAACATACCAGGTGGAGCTGCAACAGGAATTTTAAATTGGCAAAATTAATCAAAGTCTGAATTTGGCAGGTCATTGGAGTTAATATAACCAGGCTTTTCAGAAAGTGCCCACTAGTGAATATTGTGCAAGAATGTTGATTTCCAAATGAGAGAAAAATCCCAAAACATTTAAATGCCATCTGCTACATGCTATATCCCCCTCCACCCAAAGAGGTTACAGTAGTGCATTCCATAACAAGTGACTGGACATGAACAAAGGGCATAAGTTAATGTTTTGCTCTAAAAATTCACTAGCTCGATGCAGACCTCTGCCTGGAGCAACTGCAAAAGTGGGTTGAGATGACCTTGATGTATATACCACCAAGAATAGAGATAATCATTTGAGAATAGATATCTAAGTCTAAACTGCTAAAGCTATGTGCTCTATGTTCAGCTGAAATTTGTTGAAAGTATTTTCAAACCAGCTTGGATAACATCTAATTTTAACAGTAGAAGCTCTGCTAATTAGTCCAGTATTCAGCAACTCAGCTTTCAGACACACTTTTCCCATTGACATAGATATATGATGCACCGACCAGTTTATGAGAAGGCAAGTTATCTGGGGAAGGAAAAATAACTGGTATCACAGCACACAGCACAGCTATTGATCTGGCAGCTGATAGTTTTGCATCTCTGACAGGATATTTCTAATAACCTAAATAAACAACACCTGAAAATACTTATGATTGTACAAATGAAAACAGAGGAAGAGAAGACAAGGACAACATTCACTGAATCATTCAGAATATGAAATGAATGAAAAGCTAAGAGTTTATATAAAATTAAATAGGAGAGATTATAGGAACCTTTTATTGAGGTGAATGCAAGATTTTACATATATCTACTGTACAGTATTTTTTTAAATGATCCTCAACTTTCTAACTGGCATTAGGATGTCCTGGGATCCAGCAGTTTGTAAACAAATGAAGTAAACAGCAAAAAGTGTTGCTTTAAAAACCTCACTCCCTCAGTGAGGGACATACTTATAACAGAGCTAGCAAAGGAGATTATACAATTTGCTCATGTACGCCATTCTGAAAATACAGAATACTCATATTCACTCAGGGACAAATGCATGTGTAAAAAAACCCATGCAAGATCTTGAGTTCCTGGACTAGACAAATTGCTCAAAGCTGGGCAGCATGGAAATGTCCAAACCAAAAGCTCTGATGAAGGAAATCGTTCACATTGACCACCCACAGCAGGATGATTTATGTCAACATGTACATGTCCGTCTTACCCTGGAGGTTACCAGGCACCTGAATTTCTGCTCTGACACATGTCCAGGGTCACATCAGTGCCCGAATCCGGGTGCCAACTTCCCACCCAGCTGAGAAGAGAACTGGAGGCTCAGTGGAGCATTACCAAGTTCCTCAAGGGACTCTGCAAAGATTTTGTTTCTCTAAAATTGTAGTTCCAGCTTCTTCCTTTAAAACAGACCTGGAGGATGCATTTGCCTCTAGAGCCCTGTTTTGGAAGTGGAACGCCAGAGGCTGCAGTCAGTGGAGGGAGTGTTCCCTGCCCTTCCCGATAATGCTGCTCAGGAACTAATTCAAAACACTCGGCTATCATGGAGGCACTGAGAATAATAACTCTGCAGCACAGCAATTAGTGCAGTCCTATGGGATAACAGACATTACAGAACTGATATAGTTACGTATCAGGTTTTCCCTAGGTCTAAGTGGATTTAGAAGATCTCATGTTTCCAGCCACAAACCTCCCTTACTCTTGGTAAATGGACTAACATCACTGAAGAAATGTCACCAGGGGCTGGTGTGCTCTAAGGCCAGATATTTTATCAAGGAATACCATGTATCTGGAAATCTACAGATGTCCAGGGCTTGTGTGTAGAGCTACAAGCAAAACGTGGGGTTTTGGAAAACATCTGGCTCAGTAATCCTCTCCTACAAGTCACAACATACAATGGGAATTATACTTACTCTGCAGGGACTTTGCATTCACTGTACAGTAGACCCAAGGGCTTATTTTTATATAGGTTTATGTATTTGCTTAGATGGATGTCTGCATATTGACAGTGAGTACTCCTCTGTGTCTCCAACTTTGCATGTGGAAAAGCTTCACAAAGAAAAAGCTAGTTTTGATGCTTTGGGTAAAATAATATGGACATCTCAAGAGAACTGAGATGCTAGTTGCTGCAATCACAAAGTAATAATACATTAATATAGCCTAAGAATCAAAAATTATATGAGTCTCATGCAGGCATACATTTCTCTTATACATTGGAATTACCTACATTTTTACTGCATGCATTTCCAGAATTAATTTTATTCAGCCAGAAGAAAAAAAAGAAACCTGTGCGTTGCTGTTTTCCATATCATGTAATTCTATATCAATGAATTTCTACATTGATATAGAAAATAAATTGCAACAAAACCACCTGCTAGTCTCATTATTGCTCGCATATGCAGTAAATTGTATACGAGTCATAAAATAGTTCTTGATTCAATGGTCTAATGTTCTGGTATTTAGAAGAGGACATTTTCTGGGAGTAATGTTGCAGTACATTGCTACACTAAAATATGAATCCTTTTTATGAGGTTACACTACAGATCATTTGGATCTTTTTGTAAAACCTCTCCTGGTAAATGCCTCCCATCAAATTGATTTTTGAAGAATACTTGAGATTTTCGTGGTCTCATCATAGCTTATTAACATACAGTAATTAAAAAAATCCATCCATTTTTGGACTTTTTTTCTATCAATATGAATTAACTCCTGGCTATGCTAGAATGACTGAGACAGAAGACAGTTTTATTTTGCCTTTTGCTGGGAATCTTGCTAACAAACTTTGAACTACATACGTGTGTTTTCATGAAGAGGGAAAACAGTCAAAATTCTCTGGGTTTCTAGGCTTAAAACTTTAGCAGAAACATGAAAGGGGTATTCATATTTTCAATAGGAAAAGTGGGAGAGGAAGAATGGCAGAAGAACCACAGTATGTAGGTACTTATGTGTATTATATGCAAGTGTGTAAGTACTGTAAGTTATTCTTATGTGCATCAGAAAAGAGCACAAATAGGCTTGGTGGCAGGAAGGCTGGGAAATAGGAGATTTTACTGTTTGTGAACAGGGAGTTCATTTCTCCCCATGCCCTTAAATACTGTTCTTCACAACACACTGTAATACTCAGTCCTCATTAGAAATCTGCTGTCAGCAACAGCCTGAAGGCTTTTGTCCTTCAAGTTGTTGAACTGGAAAGCACAGCAGATACAGTACAGCCAGCCCCTCAGGTTTGATAGTTTCGAGCATACTGGATGCATACAACTGTTAACAGCCAACATAGAAAAATGGTAAATTTCTTAAAGAATTCATTTGTGTAGAATGTATTCACAGATCACAACTGATGCATTCGCGATGAGGGGAAGACTCTTCTAAGGAATAAACTTGAGATGAAGGTTTAGAAAGAAAATATAGGAGCCAGTGGAGATGATCTAATCCACTGCCTTATGGTACTCATTCAGAGTTCTTGTTTGATATGTTTTTAAGAGCCTGTAAAGAGATTTTGACGCTTTCTTCTATGACCTTAAATAGATCACTTTCACAATGATTATAAAGTGTTTCCTGAAATTTAATTAAAATTCTTCCATGCCAAAAGTTAATTCACTTTCCTACTTACTTTAGGCATGTAGGAACAAGGCCTAGTCTCCTCTATTATAACCTTTGACAAATCACAGTACCATTATTATGATTTCTCCTTTATATCTCTTTCTTATAGCAAACAAAACTAATCCCTTTATGAGTTTGGTTTTGATAGTTCTAATATTACTTTAATTACTGTTCTGGATAATAATGAGTCTCCTTATCAAATGCTATCATTAGTAATGGTGAGACTATTATTTTTGTCTCACTTAGATTCCCTTTAATAATGCTTGGAAGATAAAACTTTATTTGATGTCTAAATATTGAAAGAAGTAGATTGTTTCCAAACTCCCACAATACGTTCAACTACCAGAAAAACTTTCTATTACAATTTTATAGTGGCTAGTATATTAAGCAATGGTGGGACTTGTTTCAAGTATGCGAATGGTGAAACCTATCAACCCACCCACTCCAACAAATAATGCCAATTCCATGGCCCAGGGAGAAGTTAACCTCATCCTGTCAATACAGAATAGTTAGCAATGAAATTGCATAAGCATGAAAAATAACATGACTCTATTTAATAATTTTAGGGGGTTTTTTATAGCTTTCTAAATTTGAAATGGAAGAAGAAACTATTTTATATTAATTCGTATGTCAGTCAACAGTAGCAGAAACCTCACAATTGTGTGAGAAAAGATATTTGTAAATGTTTCCATTTTGTCATTTTAAATTAAATTTGCGAACATCTCATGGATTTTTGTAATGTAAGGAAGCAAAACCTGTAAGGAAACAAAAGCTTTTTCCTTCAGGGCTTATACCACCATTTGCTGTATATTCACTATTTTGAGCTAGTATTTTCTATCACTTCAATTGGACTATGTAATTCAGTCTTTTCAATCTATATAATGGCATTCAAAATCCCAGTAAACTTTAAGTACAAAACCATATACAACCTCCAGGGAAAAATATGTTTATTTATATGCCTTTAATATATGCTTCTATACTCTAGTTTCTTTACTACGATTTAGCGTGAAAAAATTCTGTCTGTCATCTCATACACTAGGAGGATGGAAGGATGATATTCTCAAAGACTTAGATGTGTATTACAGTCAAATTTCCTTTAAACATTTTCTCCAGAGTCCCAAAGAAAATCTGTTATACTGATCAAATCAACTGGTTTACATATATGTGAAGTGCCTTTCAAGAACGAGTTACTGGGCTTCTGGTAAGAATTCCTACAGGAAATTTTATGCCTCGCATGTTACACAAGAAATCAGACCACATGATCATTGTGGTATAATCTGTACAAAAAAATCACGAATCTGTGAGTGTACCCCAAAATATGTGTCAGAGAAAGTAAAATAAATATATGGATAAAGCAAGACAAAAATCCAAAAGTGAAGATGTTTTCAGTTTGGGGTTTTTCTGGAAAATGCTACTTCCTTCTTTCTACAGAAAGAGTTATTTGTGGTTTGCTTAAAATAAATTGCCCCCATCCTTTGTAGGTTAAACTTTTTTCAACATTTTCTGGAAAGAAAGTGGAAAGACTGAAAATACCTGATGGAGCAGAAGTCAAAAGGTCACTTGAAATTAATTGCCAGTGTAACAATTTCAAAAAAACATTTTAAAAATATATGATGCCATAAAAAATAAGTGGGACCAGAAGCACTGATTTGGATTTTCACTTTAGCTTGAAAACTATCAACAAAATTATTCAAAAAGTGATTTGAAAGGAATGTTAACAAAATAATCTGGCAATGTATGAAATGGTACAATTCAGTAGACAAATCTGGAATGTCTGAAACCATGAAGTGTGCACGTATCAACCTGTGAATACATCTGAGCTGGAAAAGATTCAATTAATGACGGAGCAGAGAGAAATCATTAAATCAAAAGGTCATAATTTGGGGTCATAAGAGAGATGGCATAGAATCTATTCTGAATTTGAGTGCAAAAGTACTTTTCAGTAGATACCATGTAAAAATACAATACACAGTTATTACAAATTAATTCAGAGCTGGTCATAATTACCACCTTCATTAAACTGTGCAAATCCAGCTGGAGTGATGCAGAAGAAGAGTCAGTTAATACCAAATCTTTACATTATCTGAATTAATTGAAAATGTGTTGCACTGTAAAAATAAAGGGACAAATAATAGGAAAAAGAGGTGCTTTGGACTTCAGAATCAAAATAACCTTCTATGGAGTGCAGTTGTTTACTGAAGCATAGCTATAAAGCTTATTGAATTTGGACAGATGGCTGCAAACAGAAATTTCCAGTAATGTAGGAAAGGATTTGATTCAGGATGGTGCTTTAGAAACAAATGTTCCTAAAAAGGCTGAATAAAACCCATAATGCGGACCCTCAAAAGGGATGCAAAGGTCCAGGGACAGAAGTACAATGTTTAAACTTGACTTCAGCATCAATAGGTCACTTGAGACCTTGCCAGTTCTGTTATCATGTTGTGCTTTACAGACACAGTAAATTTCCCTGTAAGAAAATTGCTATGCAAATGAGCCTATAGCTGAAAAGCAATCACTTCAAAAACATCAGGCAAAGCAAAAGGAAGGATACTCGAAATAAATGCACAGCTCACCAAGGTCTTTAAAATAATTGGTAATAAAAGAAATTACATTTTCCATTCATCACTACATTTCTAGAAATCATCAGTGATGTTCGCTAACATTAAAAAAACGCAAGAAATAATCTTTACAGGATGCAGATGACAGCAAGTAGGTTTTGCAAATACAGTTTGCACACATAACAGTAATCAACCTACATTAACAAGTGTGTGAGGCAATGACTGGCCTATAAGCTTTGCTGCTACTACTGTGTGTGCTCATCTTTAATCTGGTGTTTACCCTTGTTTTGGGTTTCTCCCAGGTATGACTCTTGTCTTTGCTTTATTTGAATTAATGGTTTCTGTGATGATGTGAAAAAAGACTCCTGGCTGATTCTGTAGTGGAACACAAGAGTAGAAGCACAAGCAACTGTAGTTCCATGTGTAAAGGTCAAAGTTAAATAAATGAAAAAAAAAAAGAAAAACAACCCCAAAAAGCTAGTCAGAAAGAAGCAATTCACATCATACAGCCTGGAGCAGCTCAAAGTCAAAAGTGCTGTGACTATCCAAGAGAATAATTCTGTAGGAAAGGACTCCACAGCTAACAGAGCCAACAAAACCAGAAAAATGTTTTATTGAAACAAATGATTGACAGAGTAGTTATCAAAGGTTCATTGTGGAAATGAAAGGGTTTATTTGGTTTATTATAACAGGGTTATTAAGGGTTTGTTATAACAGCCTTCCAATATCTGAAGGGGGCCAGACAGGGGATGTCAGACAGAGCCTCTTCATCAGCGACAACAGCACAAGGGGCAATGGGTTCAAACTTGAACAGGGAAAGTTCAGGTTACATATAAGGAAGAAGTTCTTTCCTGTGCAGGTGGTGAGGCACTGGAATGGGTTGCCCAAAGATGTGGTAAATGCTCCATCCCTGGCAGTGTTCAAGGCCAGGTCAGGCAGAGACTTGGGCAACGTGGTCTAGTGTGAGACCTGTGGCAGAGGGGACGGAACTAGATGATCTTTCCAACCCAAACCATTCTATGATTCTATGATTCTATTGCACAGGGTTTTGAAAAAGTTTGTTGTGCATTGAAACTAATTGGTATTTTCAATAATAACTTGAATGATTTGCTGATGACACCTTCCTGGATGGAACTGCAAGTATATTCACCTAGAATTTAAACAGTCTTGATAATTCAGGAGATTACCTGAAGCAGCATGAGGCTGACCTGCAAGACAGCAACAAGAGCAAGATATTGAATATTGGACAGGAGTAATCAGATACAAAAATATAGAAAGAAGACAACTAATTAAGGAGTATTTCTACAGGGCTGTATGTCTTAGAGAGGATTATAAACTGAATCTGAATCAATCCAGCACTTTCATTGCAGAAAAAAAGACAAATACCATCTAGTAGCTACAAGCAGGAATACTGTTTCCAAAGTACTTGAAGCAGCACACAGTATAACCTCTGCTGATGGATATTCTTGCGCTCAAGAATGATAAGGATCAATTGGACAGGGTCTGGAGAAGAGCAATAAGACAAATCTGTAGTCACGCACACAAGTCCACCCTGGGAAGAAAATTGGGCTAGCTGGGCAGAGGAAGACACAGCTGAGCTGCACCTCAATAACTACTCAAAACTGCAAAAGGTGGCAGCAAAAAGGAAGGAAACCATCCATTATTCATGTTATTGGTAAAAAAATCAAGCTTAAATTCAAACAACAAACATTAAAATTAAACAGGAGAAAGTCTAGTGATAGAAATGATAGTGAAATTCTGGACTTGAGGAAATAGATAACCTCTGTAGCTGGAGATCTTTTAAGAACAGGTTAGACAACCAATTCTCAGTGGTCTTGGTTTGTGACAGGTAGATGAACTAAATGACCTCTCAAGGTCCCTTTCATCACTCTGATTCTATATTTAAGGTGTTAGAAATAAAGTGATACTGTGGCAAAATGAGACTTTAAGGAAATGCCAATGGAAATCTTGAAAATAACAGAATGGATTTTATCCATATAAATATAAAGACATGAAAAAAAGCAATTGGGTGTCATATAAGAAAAATAAATAGATTTTTAAAATAATATTGAACAAGAACAGGTATGTCAAGGAAATGCTGAAAAAGTAATTAAAATCTAAGTAAAAGCAGGATGGTAAATTTTTCATCTGAGATGGAAGTAAAAAGGTTTAGAATTTTAGAGGGATTGGGTTATCTCCTCTGAATGATACATAGAAGAAAAAAAAAGGGGGTGAAATTTGTGATAAAGTATAAAATACTTTTGAGAAAATGTAAATGCCAGAAGCGCATTTTTATGAATACTGAAAATAGAAAAAATACGCCACTGGAAACTGAGGTATCAGTAGCTACAAAATAACTGCTTCTGACCTTAACGTTATGTGAGACTCTAGAACAAATTTTTGGAATAAAACATAAATCAAAAATGGGATAAGACATAATCTGCATTAACCAAACAACAGATTGTCCAATTGCTTGATATCTCAGTAAGAAACTATTTTTATAGGAAAAATTTAAATATAGTAGGTTGGGGGGTTTTATCTGGTTTTCAAATATGGAAAACAGTTGGTAAAGCCTGGCTGCGTGGGAATTAGTAAACGAATTCTGATGGGAAAAGGAAATGACTTACGGAAAATAACACCTGGTGATGCTTCAGGGGAAATACCAATCTGGAAAGAGCTTACTGTTCTCTACCATTGATCTTTTAAAATGCTTTCCAACCTAAGCACTAAGGATAGGGGTATGCAGGTCAAACACTTTCGAGCCAAGCTCCTGCCCTGGCGTGTGCAGCCCACATTGCGGGTGCTATGGAAGGCCAACTCAGTGGCACAGAGATGGAGAGAGGCATCTCCTTGGGGCATGACCTGTGAACAGGGGAGTGTTAGGATCACAGCAGATGACTGGAATGCTGAATAGGTGATAACCTGAGGTTAAGCTAACTGAACAGAGCGTGAGAAACGGCTGGACATGACATGAGAAAAATACTGGGCTGAACAAATAACAATGTGAGAAGCTGAAGAATGTAACAGTACCATAAGGAATAGCTAGATTTGAAAAAGGGATAAGGAGGAGGTACGTGAGAAACAGGCAGACTTCACAGATAATTGGTGGGGGAATAAGGGAGACCTTTAGGAAGCAGAGACTCACTAAGCCATGAATGCCCAAGAAACATAGTAATACTACGTATGGTTGTGACCTCATAACTTGGGTAAATATCAGAAATACTAAATATGGGTACACATGCATCAAAAGTGGGAGCAATAGAAAAAAGTACCTAGAGGCAGGTTGTTTATGTTGGATGAGGATAAGGGTCATAAATGAGAAGAAGAGTGAGGCAAAAAAGGGACAAGAATAGATGGAAAATACTGACAGAAAATACAAACAAAATTTTATTTTTCTTCTTCTGAAGAAACAGGTGGGGATTTGACCACTGCTTTCTGATAAAAGAGGCAAAATTCTGAATTTGCAAAACTTACATGCAATCCTTTCAAGAGTCTGGGTGAAACATATCCGTGTAGTTCTGGTGCAACATCTTGATGTGAACACTAGAAAAAGGAAAGGCTGACCCAATGAGAATAAATGGCAGAAGGAACTGCAGAACTGAGAGTGAATAAAAGAAAATTGCTTTCACTTCCCAAAGGATTCCAGCAGCCCTGAAGCTATGCAAATCAGTGTCTTCCTAACCTCAAGTAATCTAAAGCAATCCTGCACCTGCCCTAGCTTAAATTGTAAAAGCAACACAACTTTGCAAGAAACCACTGCATTCTGTAATAAGCAAGATCATTCAACTACATCCTAGTAACAAGTAGTTAAGGACTTATGTGTTAAAAAAGGAGCTGTGTGCCAACTTAATCAAATTTGGGAGAAGAATATGATCTGGATGACCCCCACCTTTATACAGATTATAGACAATTTGTGTCTCAGATTTAGGAACAGTTAATATATTTTCGTTGAGCATGACAAGAGCTCTCACTCCTTGCAATAGTGATGATTTACAGTGGCTAATCAGAAAAAGTGTTACTGATACATCTTGCTTTTTCAAGGAACCTGATAAGGAGAGAACAGCATCAGGGCAGGATCCTAATTTAAATGGATCCATTCATCACCAAACTGATTCACTCAGCTCTAACAGTCCAAATGGACATTAAAGTAAGAAATAAAATTGAATTCTGATATCTTTATCGCAATAAAAGTGATTAATTTATGTTTTCCAGCATAGGAGAACATGAAATTCCTATATGCCCTGCAATAACATTTATATTTTAAAGTCTAAATTGTGGCCACTGAACAATTTCCAGTTATTCTGGAGTCATCTGCTCAAGACAAACCCAAGCTCCACAGCCTAGCAGAGAAATCACTTTGAGGGAGAAAAAAAAGTCTCTTTTGTTTCTTATTTTAGCACTTAATCATTTCCAGTTTTAGACATTTATGACTGATGATAGTGCAGATAGAATATAGTAGAGTAGGGTAGGGTAGGGTAGGGTAGAGTAGAATAGAAAATAGTAGAACTGAACAAAAGGAACACATGTCCTTGTCAAAATATTCAGGTTGCACAAACGAAGCCAATTAGGAACTCAACTAAAAAGATCTCCTTTCTCAGGCAGGGGGAATTCTTTCTACACATATAGCTTTATGTTTTCAACAGCTAGAGAAAATGAACATACATTTCTAAAGCAAGAAATAGCAATGATTGTAGCTAAGTATGAAAGGTCTCTTGTTTTGTGAATCATCCATGGTTTTGAGTGCTCACAATTATATGTTGAAAAATCCCATTTTCTGAAATTGTGCCCTAAATTGTTCTCAACCAAAAGAGAAGCGTTTTTAGACCCTTAAGCAAAATTAGTTGAGCTTACTATAAACATTTGGAATATGTAGGCACAGCTTGCTGATTTGATTTAGTAGAATGGTCTTCACAGCAAGAAAAAAAGCTTAAACATGAAGTTTAAGTCTTGGCTTTTCTGTAGCTTTTACTGAGATATACGATAGCAACAAAAGTTATAAATTTTTAAACATGAAATTTCATACAGGCTTCCTAGATTGCTGAAAAGAACATAGGGATGATGGACTTACTTTGTCCTTGTATATCTAAAAGTAAATACATACACATTTGAGGCTTGCCATGGGTTGTGAAAGCATCAGTAGTAGTAGTAGCTCCCAGTTACCGTATATGAAACGTACAGATTTTCTAAGCAACATTTATATACAATTGTTTGAAACAAATTGTGACATTTGAAGCACCATTGATACAGCCGCAACGCATAAAAGGAGAGACATGGGTCAGTTCTGTTAAATGATGTGAAAAGGATCTCGAGTGAATTTCTGTATCTACTGAAATCAATGGTAAATGTATTCACTTCAGTGACACAGGCCAATGAACTTATTTCTGCCTGCAGTTCTCTCCTCAGTCTGCCTCACCTGAAGTCATGAGGGTTTGGAAGAGAATTGTGATTCATTGACAAGTTGCAAAAAGGAAGAAGTGTTACACTCTCTGCAGTAACACCTCTAGGTGGACTTGTTTCTAAGCAGGTGAGTACACAACGAAGAAGAATGACAGTAAATTGATCTTCCATTCTCACCCGGAAGGTGGGAATTGTGAATAGGAGAACTCCAGTCAGATGTTGAGAATAGTCCTGCAACCGATGTCATGCAGCAAGTGACAGTGAATAATGATGCTGCAGATACTTTTATATAATATCCCGTATGTTTATCAGTGATGAGAACAAATGCAGACTCACCTACAGGGAGCACACTATTCTTTAGCAGCAGAGAGGATGACAGACCACTTAACATGTCATAGCATAAGACTGAAATCTGCAAGTACACTGATGTACGCCTGAGGCCTGTGCAACATGCAAATGTCTTGTGACAGTTATTATAAGTAGATCTTTTTCTTTGTTGGCATAGTAGGCCCCTATTTAGCATAACTTTCAGACAAATATTGTCATTGACACAAACAGAATCTCCAAAATGTTCTAAAGCGTGCACAATGGAGTAAAAATCTCAAAAGAGAGGAGTCATGTTAAAGTAGAATATTTGCAACAAAACCATGAAATGAAGGAACAAAGAGGTCTCTCATGAGGTAAGCATGCCACAGAGGAGGGGAACTGCTCAAGAATTAGGGAAATGGGATGGATCAGAAAAGATGGGTAAAGACATTGGAGAAATAAAACTAGGAAGTAAGCCTGCCTTTAAAATATCTGTAATTTTTAGTAGCTGCTGGACACCCTAACTCCCTTTGAATTTGGTAGGAGTTTCAGGTGGTTTGCTTTACTGATAGCTAGAAGATCTTTGAGTAATTTGCACCAGATTCCTGGATTGCGCAAGAAGTCACTGGCAATGACTAATGAAGTGTGGGATATAGCCTCTATTCCTAGTATAGCATGAGAGCAGCAAGAAATGGTTTAAATTTGCTTGGATCAGCAAAGGGAGTCTCAGCTAGATGAGTGCTGTGATGGATGAGCTAAGATGGTTTCAGCAGAGGAGGTATCAGGAAACAGCACTCAGATAATGCCACGGTGTTCGTAATAGGATGATCAGCAGGCTTGGGGAGGCAATAGGTTTCAACATACAGCTGACAGCACTAGAATATAATTTCCAGCAATCCTCCCCCATCAGAGAGATGTGTCTGGCTCAGGTAAGGACATCAGTGTGCAGCTGCCTTCTCAGTGACTGTTAATGCTGCTCAGTTGCTCAGTGAGTCCAGACTAATACCAAGGCCTCCAGCCATGCATTTGTCACCAAGGCTGTTCCACAAGTTTAAATGCCAAAACAGTCTCAGCCAGGGACTCTAAACACAGGCAGTATCATTTATCAGACCGAAGGGAACCTCACCAGTTGCTTGTGCAGGAAACTGAGGGTCTTTCCTTAGTCTGCAGCATAGGTGATGACTTTCTGGTAGCTGTACATGGAGAACTCCGCTCAAGATTTTATGCCTCAGCGTACATCCTAATCTTCATTTAGTTGCAGGAAGAATTGAACTTCAGTAGGTAGAAAGCATGATAAAATCTCACCACAGTGCTGCTCCCCCCTGCAGAGTTTAAAAGATGCATCCCTGGCAAGGAAAAAGCAGTCTGCAATGAACATAGATTCATTAATTTGAAGGCCAAAAAAAGGAGATTATTATAATCATTTATGCCTTTCTGCATAGTTCAGGTTACAGAATTTCCCACAAGTGATTCCACTGTCAAATCCTATAATTTACAGCTGAACTAGAGTACATAGCCTGAAAATGATGGGAGATTTTCCATAACGATGGTGCAGTGCAGCCTGGTGTGCTCTGTAATGCTATACAGCAGCCTCCTTGCTATAAAAGCATTGAGCAAATAAAAATAACCTGACACTTTTGAAAGCTTCATTTTAAAGAATCTTTCAGCATTCTTCCTTGTCTTGTTTTGAATAGAGGTAGGCCGAATTTGGTTTTCAAATACAGTATTCACTGAGCTCTGCTACATGAGATCTTCATTGACAATTTGTGTATCACCTGTGACAAATAGGAGACCTAACACATACCTATCACACCACAGATTCACTTCTAAAGTGAGGGTATATTTATAATGGACAGTGTATGTTACTGATCCCCTCTTTGGCGTCTGCTTTTTACTGCCTTTTGTCCGATGTAGTTACTCTGTACTTGTGATCACTGTGCATTTAGGTATAGGAATGTTTGAGCATGAGAGATGGATCTCAGACAGTTTTCTGTGGGTGTTCAGTAAATTTGCCTTTAGCTATTTCAAGGTTAGTGTGGCATCCAAGGAACTTCCTTCCAATACCTTCCAGTGTCTAAAGGAGGCCTACAAGAAACCTGCAGAGGGTCTTTTTACAAGGACATGTAGTGAGAGGACAAGGTGGAATGGCTTTAAACTGACAGAGGGGAGACTTAGGTTAGACATTACTAACAAGTTCTTTACTATAAGGGTGGTGAGAGACCGGCACAGGTTGCCCAGAGAAGCTGTGGCTGCCCCATCCCTGGCAGTGTTTAAGGCCAGGTTGGAGAAGGCTTTGGTCTACTGGAAGGTGTCCCTGTCCATGGCAGAAGGGTTGGAACTGGATGATCTTCAAGGCCCCTTCCAATCCAAACCATTTTATGATTCTATGATTCTAAGATTCTATGATTCTATGATTTGTTTGGTGCAAGCAGCTTGCAGTCATCTAGCTAACACTCTTATTAACAGATCTGCCCAGATGGAGGCTGCAAGAGGAGTTTCATCTTAATGTTATTTCAAGGCAAGGGGCCTCAGTTCTCAGCTGATGCAGAACTGGTTTAATTTACTGAAGTCATGGAAGCTGCAAGAAAATCCATTGTAACCAGATGGTCATAAAGCCATCTTCAAAAACTCCTGAAATGGTAATGACACCTGGAAAGGGCCCAGCTTCTGTGGCAAAAGCATTTCTCATCTGAGCTCCAGCAACCTGCTTCCATATCCTCAGTGCACCCACTGGCATGCAGCCACGATGGAGAAAGTGCAAAAGGGAACCAAGGAACTGATGGACTCTGTATTGTCTCTTCTGCCCTAGACCAACCAGCTATTAGAAGCTATTAGAAGTCCACTCCTAGTTCAGTGCATAATTATTATTATATTTCTTTGGGAAATGACTGACTTTTATGAGCCTTGATAGCTCCTCCCCAGGAAAAGGTCAGTGTTTCCCCAGGGAGGTACTGCTCACAGCCTGTGAGAGATTGCCTGGGAGTCATAACCTTTTGTCAGCTGACCTTTAAATACAGCAATGTCAGTTTGTTAACGAGGAAGTTTCATTTGTTAAAGTCCTTGGTGTTAGTCTGACATGACTTGCCATTTAAAACATTTATCTGACTTTTTTCCTAGCCTGTGATCTCTGGTAATGCTAGAGTGTTAATCTTTGAGGTCACGTAAGATGCAGATTCCCTCTCTAGCCCATATTTGCAAGTATATAATAAATACTTTCCTCTGTCGTTAAACTACTTCTAAGGAAATTCAGACGTAAGTTCAAAGAAATATCAAACAATTTACAAAAGCTTTTACACCAGGGGCTTGGAATGCTCCTTCTGTTTCTTTCTGTACCTGATCGGCAATATTGGGGAAACATGGGGAAAGTTTTGATTGATTTTATGGGTCTCATTACATCAGTGCTCTGTTATGCAACACAAGCACCATTCTCATTTTGTCTGTACTAAAGGGACAAACACTGAGCATTTAACTAAAAGCAATGAGAGTGCAAAACTCTTTTCCAGCCAAGAATTTAGTTATAGTTGGGTGAATGTGAATCATCCAGCATTGCAGCATAAATTCAGACACAGTTTCCTGAGCTCCTAAGAGTCTTCTGATGCTGCCTGTACTGTGAATTACAGGCATGATATTGGGCCTTTTGGTGAGCACAGATATTAGTGGCAGAAAGTATTTTCTGTTGGACCATGTGGGGACATCATTTTAGTTGTCACACTCTTACATTAACAGAAGGTCAGGCTCTTACGGATCCTCTCCTAGGAAGTACTCAAGTAGTTTATAGACTACAGGTAGCAGGGTAAATATAAATCTTCCCTAGAAACTAGCTGAGTCTGGCTGCACAGCCCTTCTTCCCAGGTTACTTATATAGACTTTCAAAAGTCACGGGTTTAGCCTACCCAACATGTTTGCTTCTAAAGAAATGTGAGGAAAATAGGTATGCTGATAATTGCAACATGGGAACAAAGACTATGTATGGGACAAGATGCAGAGCACACCTATCTCCAGCATGGACACATCCATGAAGAAAAGAAGAAACAATGAGGCCACCTAGGCTGGCTGCCTATTAGCAGCTTCATCCAGGCACCTTGTCCTGATTGTAAAATCCCAGCTCCTTAGTGTTGCGAGTGAGAGCAAGGGGAGAGGAAAAGAGCAATGTACTATCACAGTCTGAAAGCTGGTTAAAGTCAGGACACTGAGTAGACTAAATACAACTGAATATCCCTTACCTCATAGTGCAAAAGACAATTTTAAAAAAAGGGAAAAAACTAATCTGTTCATTCCAAGGGAGAATGTTCTTCCCAACTCTGATAATCACCTTGATCATGAATGTGTGATTACTTTACACTCACGGCACATCTGAGGACATGGATTCCCTGCAGCTCACTGGAGCACTGACAGAGTTGTGCTGATGATCTGCCTCCAGCTGTGCCCCATAAGCAATGCTTCAGCCAAAGATGCACACACACACACACACACACAAACCTCAGGTTATTTTCCTACCTCTGCTTGATATATCTTCCCCTTAATGTAATTCTGAAGTTCACATTATTCCTTTTAGTCACAGCCCTGCGGACAGCTCATGTTAAGGTAATTATCTGTGATGACCCTGAACTCCTTCTTAGAATCTAATGTAGCTATCATGCTCATTACCATAATATCTGAAGCTCCATAGTATCAAGCCATCTGAGTCAGTCACGTCAATCTGCAGAGCACAGCCTGGAGAACAGCAGAGAAGGAAAGTAGATGAAGATTCAAGAGCAAAAGCATAGGATTTAAAAATGTTAGAAGACATTTAGGAGATCAAAAGGGGAACAGACTTTCAGTAATAAAAAAAGTATTAGTGACAATGTTTAATTGGAAGTACTAATGCAGAAATCACTTCTCAAAACACAGTTCAAAACTACTGACAGGAAGTATTTTCTACTAAGAACAAATAGAGTGATCAGAAGCAAACTGCTGTCAAAGACTAATGACACTTTCATGTACATTGCCTAAACTAGGAGAAATTTCACTAAAAATACATGCAGCTACATGTGTATAAGACTGCTATAAGAGCAGAATAAAGCTCAAAGTAAGGAAAATTCAGCTGTATTAGTATTGTTGTGTTGCAGTGGACTGTCTTGTAAAAATAATGCACATGACCCAGCATGGTTTCCATCAAATTCTATATTCAATACACTCTTACAGATTTTTCCTTGGTTATTTGTTTCTTGCTGGTTAGTCATTAAGTGACCTCCTTTAACAAATGACACATGCTTCCCAACATCTATAGCTTTGCAGCACTAATAGGGGAAGTACTGCTCACACATTTTCTCTGTTGAATTACGCATCTCCTATTTGTGACTGCATTGTGGGAAGTTACACTAGAATAACAGTGCCTCATCTCACCTTATTTTACAAGTCTACATCTAAGGCAGTCAAACTCAACTCTTATAGCTAATTACAGACATTTCTGTATTAGGGCATAAATGACATCTACTTTAAGTGTAGATGAGTTTTGATCTAAAAGTGCCTATTTCTCTTTATTGGCTGCAAAGGGAGCCAGGAGTGACTAGATCAAATATAGCCTTCTACAATAGACAGCTACACAGAGTCAGCTGAGTATCACCCCCACAGTTTATAATTTTGACAAATATCACACACATTTTAAACCCAATTTGTTCAGTGAAGCATTCTTTTAACAGAGCTTTTAGCAACTAACACACACTTTAGAAAATAGGTCTTTCTTTTCATGTAAAACTTCCCTGCCAACACACATGCAGGGAAGTCTGTGCCACCAAGTCGGACTATCTCTCACTTAGACAAGCGCTTTGCCACTTATCAAAAGACAGCAGTTCAAAATTGTATAGCTGCTTCCTAACTGCATATTAGTCCTCTGTAGCCTGGTCTACAGTAAAACATTTTAATAAAGAGAGAGAAAGTAGAGAAGTTTTCATCAATACTATTTGGAAATCACGCACTTCTTGCAACAGCTGTCAGGTTATTCCCAAAAGCATAAGTGCTATGTGTGATGCGTTGTCATATATTGCCTAATACTCCTGTAATTAAGTGTTGTCCTTGTTCACCTTCTGTTCTTTTCTTCCAATTGCCACTGCAGGTGCCAAACCATACCTGATAAGCTAAAGATACAGCAATGCAGATGAGCAAAGCTGAATACCTGCTTCAAGTCAATCTAGTACAAAGTAGTTCTGCAAGCCATCAGATTAGTGTAGGGTATCAAGGGCACTGGCTAGGACCCCTTCTCTCATTTTCATTCCCATCATAACAGTAACATGCTGACATCTCAAGGGATATACTTTGCTAACAAACAAAAATAAAATGAATTTATATCCCAGACAATCAAGAAAAAACTCTAGGTATAAGCTCCAGGTAGAACAGGTCACCTAGAGAGGTTGTTGAGTTTCCCTCCTTGAAGATACTCAGAAGTTGCCTGGCCAAGGTCCTCAGCAGCTGGCTCTAGGTGGCCCTGCTTGAGGAGGAGTTTGGACAGGATGGCTGCCAGAAGCCCCTTCCAATCTCAGCCACTCTGTGATTCTATGGAAACTCCCACAAACCAGATGTTAGGAAGGCTGTTCAACAGGAAATGGAGTTGGTGCATTTGTACCTGTGCTTGCAAAAGCAGCTTGTGGAACAACCTTTAAATACACAGTGAGGAAGGGTATCACTGCTGCTGCTATTTAAAGAGTCTTGTTCAGGTATCCAGGTAAAACCAGAGTTGCAGATTGAATCTCTGACATATGAAGTAATTGGAATATCATATGTCCCTCTCTATTCATAACTGCCTTCAGTAGCTACTGCACATCAAGTTGCCGATTTCTACTGTACAATGTAAAATACAACAGATCTGTCCATAATATGGCATAATTACATCTTTCATTTATATCAGTTTTAAGATGATTCTTATGTAGCAGATGTTGATTACTCTTACCTCAGTCTGCTCATAAACAGTTGTAGGAAATCACATAGTTGTCTGAAAATTAACCAGTCTAGAGAAAAAATCATGTGTAATAACAAAATTCATAAGATGCCACAGCAGGGCAGTATTTTCAAGGAGCCAAAACTGCACAAAAAAAACAGAGGACTTTTTTTTTCTTTACAAATACTGTGCGTATAACCTAAATTGACCCTTTTCATATGAAACATTTAAAAAATACATGCCTCATCATGTTTTGGATTTCTGTCCATATTTCAGATTGGCTTAGACTTCAAAATGAAGATCTGCCAAATGAACCAAAATCTGAATACCAAAGCAGGCATCTTTATGAAAAATTATGTATCTAAAATTCCAATTATTTTGTAAATAGAAGCACTAAGTCTCATTAATGATTCACTGACTCACATGAAATACTGAGTTTCCAAATAGAAAACAACAGTTCTGGGGTTTAGTCCCTATCTTATAGTTTCAACCTATGGTCCTAGAACCCCACAGTTGTACTATTTATACCACCTTACACTGATTATGCTCTGTGCCTTCAAGAGGTGCTGCAGGTTCAGTATTGAACACCACTACTTTGTACCCTTGGCAGTTATTTTTTTTACTATTCCCATGCACTGTTTTAGGAAGGACTGCCTGCAGATGCAGAGTTTTCAAGATAGGTTGATCTTCCTCTGGTATTTTGTTGGTTGTTACAAATTGAGAGAAACACTGAAGGAATTTGTGTTTAAAGTCAGTCCCTGAGAATGACGTACACAACAGCCTCATTCTGTTTTCTGCACAAAGGTTGCCTAGAACATTCTTTAAATCTTTATTTTGGGGGGAATATGGAAAATTCTTTTGTGACACTGAATTGTCTGGAATTTTAAGAATTTATGAGATGAGAAGTTGCCCTTTTAAAACATTCTGGTTTTCCAGAAATTGACTTGAATGATTTCTTTTAAAATTCAGATATGTAAGATTGTATTTCCCTCCCCCCCATCTGCAGAAGGGCTTAAATGTCATTCTGATCATTAAAGAAAAGCATATAAAGACAAAGTTTCTATTTTATAAATGTAAACCTCATATATTTATTACAGCAGTTACTGTTACAATACTTGTTTATGCCTTTTAGCTTTTGTATTAAGGAAATAATAGGAAGTGAGGTGACTTGGATCACATGGACATACAAAACATCTTTGGAAGTCACCTTTGCATTCATGTGGAGAAAAAATGAAGGGGAAGCTCAGCCAAAAGGGAAACAGTTTCCTAGTTTACTCTATGACATGTGAAATGATGAGTATCTTCCCTCCTGTGGGAAAGTGGCACACAGCAGTAGTATCAGCAACATGAAAGCTTCAGAGACAGAATTCAAGCCCATAAGACTTGGAATGTTGAATAAGAGAACCTGGGAGAGACAGGAATATTAATCAACCACATTTTCAGGGACATGTTGGAGACATCTAATGTTCAAACAGGCATAAGGGTAGGACTAAAAGCAAGTAGGCTAAAAGCAAACTGAGGGGTGGAGCTGTTCATTAAGGAGAGGTTCAGAAACACTATAGAAGCTGGAAAAAGTAAAAAAAAGATCCTAGTGACAGGTTTTCTCCATCAGATAATATCAATGTAGCATACAGAACTAAGGATGCTTTTCTGAAATCAGGAACCCAAACTGGAAGAAGGGAAAGTGCTTAGAAGGAGTAGAAGATATAATCATCAGGAAAAAAAGATAAATGTTTGCTACCTGAAAGAGGATTATATGATTTTTTTTTTTTTGCTCATCACAAATAAGGTAGAGATCGTAAGGAACCTGAATCACCTACAACCCCAACAGCACAAGGCGAAGGGAAGGAAAATGCTTGATGAGGAGATGACGGAAAAAGGAAATTACTCCAGGTTCATTGAAAACAGAGATGGTCTGAACAGGAGAGATGAACCATAAGGGAACAAACTGCTGGCATTTAAATTCAAGGAGGTTGCGAGGGAGCTTCTAAAATATACTGGTGGGGGAGTTCCAGTGTTTAGGATGCTGCTTCAAAGAAGAAACCTGCTGGAGGCCAAAGTGTAAAAGATAGCTGAGGAAAGACAAGTTTATTGAAGAAGGCAGAGTAATTCTTTGCATGGGCATTCATTTTAGAAGAAACTGGGGGCATTCCTACATGAAAGCCTTTTCTTGTGGGCGAGGAGAAAAGGTGCAATGATGTCCATAGAGAAACTGTTTAAAATCTGTGGAAAAGTTTTTAAAGATAACTGAGAAGCAACGGGTTAAGTGAGAAGGTCCCAGCATGTATAAAATATTCAGTGAAATATAGAAAACTGAGAAAATGATTAAATAAATAGTTCTTACAGATCAGGGATGTCAGCATTAGATTCTGTAAGTATATGTTCTGGGACCTATGCTGATTAATATATTTACAAATGACATAAAAAAGAGAGTAATTGATGATAAGGTTTGCGGATCCTACAAAGTTATTAAAGGTACTAAAGTGAGAACCAGCTGTGAAGTGTTGCAGAAGAACCAACAAGACTGATGAGGCAGTGAAATGCCAGATGAAATTTAGTGTAGGCAAATGTAAACTGATACTGTCCTGGGTTCAGCAGTAACAGTCATTTTTATGTGCATGTTAGGACCATGTTGGACAAGAAATAGTGAACAAAGAAGAAGCCACCTCTTTACTGCTGTATAAATTCACAACCCACCCACACTCTTCAGTTTGAAAAATATATGGTGTGAGAGGTATGATAAGGATCTACAAAATCATGTTGATCATGGAGAAGAGGAATGGACTGCTCAATGGCAATTCAGCCAATAAAATATAATCAGTCTTCATCAATGCTCAACATCAGCAGCAAACCTAGAGGCAAGAACAGGAAGCTAGTAGGAGTATTTTAAAAACAAGATGAGGTGTTTCTTAAAACAATGCATAGAGGAACTGTATTACTGCTTGCCAGTCTGTTCTGCATGCAGAATGTTTGATTTCCAAAGGATGGATGAAATTCTGGAAGACATATTCCATACAGGGTTAGTAAACAGAACATTTTTAACAGGTCTCAGGAAGTCCTCAGAGAGGAAAGCGTTAGGAAGGGCCTTGTTTTCACACAGCTCATTTCTTTCCTTACTCTTCCTTAGAGATCTGTTTATGGCCACAGTTGGAATCAATGGGTCCAAAGTACCATTTGCCAGGACAAAAATTATAAAACCTCTGTTCTTATGTGCTTATGGTTTGCAGTGCCTACTTTGCCATCAGTGAGATACTAACACTATTCATGACAGAATAAAGCTGGTTGGTCCAATTGCAAGTATTTATCTAAAATATCCCATAAACTGCACAAAAAATACATGCAGTTCCATAAAAACCTGCTTGCATGTTAACAGTTGGCACTCTTAGATTATGAAATATTACACAAAGCCATCTGCAATGTCTGGAGACAAGGTTGTTTTATTTGTCAGTGAGTAAATGAACTATTATTCTAACTAAAACAACAAAGTCAAAATAAGGTAGAAAGATAAGATGGTTCTGTGCAAAGAATGGAATGGGATTCTAGAATCAGAAAGCAACATGCTTGGACCTGTGTGACATGTGCCACAGAGGTTTAAACAATGATACAAGAGATTAGACACTCTGGCTGAACAGATTTTGGAATCAACCCCTGCTCTGCTGGAAGTCTTATCAACAGGATATGATTTCCGTTTTGCTTAAATTTAGGTGTTTATAGTGTATCTATGTCTGTGTTAGGTGTCTGGACTCTTTTTGAAGTCAACAGAAAAGTATTTTCAAAGTGCTACACAAAGGATCATTTTGGACATGTACAAGATGGGTTGTAACCAAAATGCCTGGTTGCTTCCCATGACCGTGAAAGGAGTCACACATTTCCTTTCTATTATTTCCCATTACTGTTCCTTGTCATCTGGTTGTGCATTTCAATTACTTTTCCTAGCTCTATCCCTCACAGCTTTTCCACAAACAAGCAGCTGTCTTGCCCTCTCCTTTACTACAACTGATCTCTATTGCTTTCCATGCCTAGATTAGGTGCTACTCCTGTACCTTCATGTCTCATTAGTCACCTTAGATTTTCTTTAGAGTAAGGTCCTACGTTCCCTTTCCAATGGTTTCTGTAGGATAAGGTAGGCTTTATAATGTAAAATGAGTATCACAGGTTTTCTTTGATCATCTGGTATTCTGGCAAAATTCCTAAAATATTGTCAGCTGATTATGCAAATCCAGTGAATAGGCTGCTTTTCAAGGAATGCAGTAGCCATTGAGTAGAATAACTTTTAAATTGTACCATAAAAGCATAAATAACCAGTGATTATTTACACAGATACATACGCACACAGTAAGTACACGTTTGTATATTAGATCACTTCAGATAATGACCCATTTTATAAGATGCAGATTCTCAAATGTAAATGAAATATTTTTCCTTTAAACAAACTATATTTTATATTCTGATTCTTTAATGGCCTTGTAACATCATTTCATTCAATTAAGCTGTACAAGTTTTCCATCACAGTTAAAAAAAAAATCAGAGCAGAGCATGAAGAGCTGGGATTTATTGATTAAAAAATAAAACCTTAGGCTATGAAAGTTGTTAGGCTAAGTTTTCACAATAATTGTGGTTCATGAAGATCCACAAGAGTATTTTTCATCTGTTTATTTGACTGATTTAGTTTAAGGCTGAGCTGAAGCAAAGCTGTGAGATCCAGAGCATGTTGAAAAAGGAGGAAAGTCCATTTTCCAGTTTCAGTTTGTAAATAATGAGGTGCGAAGTGATGAGACTTACTAATTTTAAAAACTTGAATAACATGGTTGACAAAAATAATGAATTTACTTGTAATGTTAGTGCTCTATTCATTTAATACATTAATTAATTTTGCATTAAAGCTGGTTTTGGAGCCTTTTTTGCAATTTCTGTAGTTTTATTTCCCCAGTAAACAATACCAAAATAATGGTTTCGTTTATTTTTGAATATCAGTTAACTGAATTTCCATTCAAATGCAACTTCAGACAAATAATAATAAAAAAAATAAATTACCCACTAAATAATGAGTTCACTAGTCACTGATTTGCAGTATAATAAACCCATAAGTATTAAGAAACACAATAAATGTGTGTAGTTTTATAACAGCTTAGACAAATATGGAGCAGACATGCATCTTTCACTGAGCAAATAGCTTCATTAGATTTATCAAATTATAACAGCTAATTAGAACAGAGTTTATTTTGCAGAATATCTTGGGGAAAAAAGATAAACATTATTTAAATTAATGCTTGTTGATTTTAAATGATATTTAAAATCACTACCATTTAAATCACCCACCTTGATGCATGTATTGCACATACGCTCTGTTTTTATACACAGGAAATGACATCTCATTTGGAAAAGGTTAAAAATCTACTTCTGTTACATTGTTGGCTGCTGAAGATTTACATTTGCAAGTCTGATACTACTCTATCATCTATGTTTCAGAGGTGTCTGTTCAAATCAACATAAATTACAAGCCTTGCCTGCTTAATCTGCTGGTGAAAGATCTTTGTTGAGACATCTCAGTACAAATAGCATTTCCACAGTTGTCATAGATGTGGTTAAGGCACCTAGATGGGAGAGACACACAGGAGTGAGTAGATCTCCATTTTTGAACATTTGCAAGTGACAGTGTGATTTGCAAATAATGTGAAAATAGAAGTCTCATAGTACAGCTACAGGATGTAAAAGGGTAGAAAATGATGAACTGCAGAACTACAACACTCATCGGGAGAGACTTAACCTTTTACATGATTGTGCAGTAACTCCAAACCCTTTATAATTGTCACCTAGGATAAATCAAGATCTATGATGCTGAATTCTAACACATGGGAGAAAGACAAGGTTAACTTCTAGAAGATCTCATGCACAGAAATAGTGCACTTGAAAACTCACAAAATAAAGCAGAAAAGTTCACAATATGAACCCAAGAAAAAGTGGAGTTGGCATTGATTTATTACAAGAATTGTATTTAGAAAAGCTGTTTTGATCTAATTTACCTTAGCCTCAGCAACCAGTATCTGGGGAGCTGGCTACAATAGTGAAATGCAAATTTGCACAGAGTAAGCAGCCGGTTCACAGTGCATCAGAGGATGCTAGAGTGATGGAGACTAATGTAGCAATCAAAAATGCTGCACCACCTGCCAAGCAAAGCCACTGACAAAGCAACAAACACAAGCCAAATAATTTTCCCCTGCCTGTTCACATTTGTCACAGGGAAAATACTTTTTTCTGAAGTACTTCTTAATTTCAGATGCAAATACCCACATAATACTTGACAGGTAACACAACTGCAGAACAAACTGACTAGTTAGAGGATATAAAAACCAGTAATTACATTTAAGGTTAAATTTTCAGAGGACATGATTTCTTGTAACTATTGAAAACTTCTGAGACCCACAGGAGAGCACAGCAGCTGCTTTTAAAGCTATATCATGAAGGATATATATGGCAGATTATATTCAAAATTGCACATTACATGGGAATTGCATATTAAATTGGAAGAATGCAGATGATTTGAAGAAGAGTAAAACTTCTATGCTTTCTCTGCTCTGGGCCTTTCCCAGAAAAAGTTAAATTTTGACAGACAACTAAATATTTTTTCAAGGAAATCAGAACACAAGTCAAACTAAGAAAAAGAGCTTAGAGAATATTTGGATTACATAGATGTACTCAAAGAGGCATGGCCAGGTGTGATTAATCCTTGGAAGATTAAGGAAATAGACAAAATAAGCTCTGGTCACTTATTGGCTTTTACGTGTGGTCAGCTCTTGAAATATTATGCACAGTCCTAAGTAAGTCTCATCTGGCTTTCATTCTACTCAGAAATACCTATTTAAATTGGAGGCTGGACATGTAATGTGCTTCTTAGCTGGCCTAGAAATTTCAAACATTCTACTGAAATCCCAAGAGATGAGATTCGCTATATTTTCTCTTTCTAGAAAATTAGGCACCAATTAGATGAAACATGGCAAATTAATTTGGGCTGATCTGATTTCATAAACCAATATTACATTTAATCACATTTTTCATTTATCTCTACATCTTAATTATTCTCCTCTTCCAAATTTGTTCAAAAGCTTTTCATTATACTTAGATCTCTAGTTTTCAAGACTATTTTTCCTTCTCTCAGATATCATTACCGTAACGATGTTCGCACTGCTTTACCATCCCCAGTTAGACAGACTCAACAAAGTTTCTAGCTGCCAACTTTGAAGCTTTATGTATGAGTTCTTTCCTATATCTTGCGTTGCACATTATCCTTTCCCTCCAGCCTGAGCGTGGAAACTTTGCTTCCACCTGAAATGGACAGGAACATTCATCACTCATTTTCTAAAACTACATGGGAGATGACAGATGCTGGTGCCAAACTTCACTTTGAGGACATGCTTTTCCTACCAGCCTGTTCTCTAACTTCTCTAGACGTGGCTTCAGCCCACTCTGAGCAGTAACCAGATTTCCCTTTATTCAATTAGTTTCTCAAGAACCATGTCGATTGCTTTCTTGAAGGCTAAACAACCACTGCCATGCAGCTCCACTTAACAAATAAGAGTCTATGAGTATGCTCAGATTGTTAATTCTCTGACTGTTTTGATTAATCAGGTCTCTCATTTCTATGTGTTTCAATCCACTTTTCCATATCTGGTCTTTTTATCAGAAACTATTCTTCTCTGTCTTATGAGTTGCCGTAAGTTACTGCACCAGACTACACAGTTTGAGCCAAACCTACAACACATGGTATTACTCTCTTCTACAGAAATTCTATCTTAATGGATCCTATCCTGGAGGCCTATTGCAGATTCTTAGTATTGCCATTCCCAAAGCAATAAGAACTAGAGAAATTCTGTTTTACTTGTGTTGTCACAAACTCCAGGTTTTTGTATGATTAATATGCAAAACTACCTACCGTGTGTATCTTCATTACTATCTTCAACAAATTGTTCTTATTCTGTCAAACTTCTGTCATATTTCTGACACCCCTGTAATGTCCCGTTTCACTTCATTTACCAGTAATGTTTTGTTGCATTGCATTAGTGTCTTTTCTCTGTATATGTCCAGTCTGGTACCTAGATAAACAATATTTCACTGTTTGTGTTCCTTACAGAACTCAAGATCGGTGCTTTCATCTTTGTTTATGTTGTCCTCCTTTCCTTTCTTGTAGGACTACTCCCTTTCTTCCCTTCCTCAGCTCTGCCTGATCCCAATTCATGAAAATTCTTCACTTCTATTATTTTTTTACTTTCTTCATCTGTTCCATGATTCTGGGTTTCATTTATGCCCATCCTCCTTTTTGAGTTAGTCTCACGCCAGTATATATCCAGTTAGCACATACTCTAGGCAGTGCTCATCTTATCAGCTGTCACTATTCATTATCTTTCTTCTTTCTTCCCTCTGCATCATCTTAATTTATAATATGCATTCCTGTACTCACCTCTTTTAACACTTCTAAAATATTTCAACCTCCCTCACTTGAAGTATAACTTACTGAAGATTTCCTGCCAAAACATGGTTCATCTATCATATTGAGAGTATCCTTCCTTCTAAAAGCTCTGTTAACGTCTTGGAAGACATTTTCTTCCAGAGAAATCATGCTGATTATGCAATGCTTACTGTCCTCTGCTGCTTGAGCTCTGCAATCCTAGAACTTTTTCTACAATTCCCAGCTTCTTGGTAAATCATGCACAAATTCTATTTTACTTTATTCTACTGAATAAAGCACGTTGAAACTTTCCCACTTACTGACATGTCTGATTTATATTACTTCCTTCTTCATGCATACTTGATTATGGATTGTAATAATTCTAACACCTAATTGTAATACAGCATATTTCTAGTAATTTTTGCATGTCATTCCACAGCAGTGACAGCATGTATTTTTCATTGTTGTAAAACCAGACAGATTTTTAATCCCTTGCATGTTTTTAACAGGAGTGTATTGAAAAGTTGAAATAATATTGCTTTATATGTACAGGCATAATAATTGTTTTATTGTTTGTTTCCAAAGCAGCAGTCACAGAACAGAAGAGATCCTGTTTTCAATGATGATCTATGCTTTTAGGGCTGGGGACCAAAATCCTATTTGACTTATAAAACGACCCAGTCATTTTCTATGAGGCTTTAACAGCCAATGTCTTGGTCCCACAACGGATGTAGGTGAAATACATGGATTTAGATGGGATTTAAGAGCAGAGCTTCAAATCCAGGGTTTTGCAGCTTCTGCACTTAAATGCTGCCTAACTCTGCAATTGCCAAAGCTCTATAATGCCTCAGGTTTTCATTTTTAAGTTCCTGAGCACAGGAAGTTCTGCTACTGCTCATTTCCAGGATGACATCTTTTTGACTAATATGACCTCTTTGCTGCCTAATATATGCCAATACACCAGATGGAGCACAGGATTGGTAATACTTACTGGCCTCTGCTTGCAATCTACATACTAAAAGGGAGAAGATGACTTCCTCTAAGAACATACAGATAAAAAAGCCGCGTTGTCACAGTACATTGCATCTCAACTGATGGATACACAGTCTTGGAATCTCTATTACAAATGGCCCTTACCAGGCAAGGATATACTCTGTTCTGTTAAAACTAGGATGCTGTGCAGTCAATCAGGAATAAACCTAGAAAAAGCAGGTTGATAGCTAGGGCTTTAACCTGGAAAGGAAGAAACCTATGAATCCATACCACAGACCTTCTCTAATTTTTAATCAATTGAGTGTAAGATGTCAAGTATATGAACAGTCCAAGGAGCAGCATGTAGATTAGGCCTGGAATAACTCATATTGAGAGACCCAGAATGATTGCACTAAATGATATGTAATATAACACCACTAGCCAAATGAAGAAGAAAAACTATCTTCGAAATGTAAGATGCAAGACTTCCATGGTGTCTTCAGTCACATCTGTCTGGCACTTCTATTTCAGATTCAAGGCCAAGCTCATCAGCAGGGGAAGGCACAAGAATGAAACAGCTAGTACCTGATCGCAATCACTGAAGCAGGCTGCTCCCAGGGGCTGGATAGTTATACGCCATTGCAATAAAAACTGTCTTGTCTCCAGAGTAGAAAAGCATACCAAAACAATCTGCCAGGATTTCAACACAGCACTCTCGGGCCTAGGAAATGGAAATGCTAATGAATTTCAGATAATTACAAAATATGTTACTCCTACTCTGCATTCTTGTGCCCACATTGGACTGGAAGTGTAGAGGGGAACATAAGCAAGTAGTAACTCCTGTTGCTACTCTGTGTGAGACATTTGGGAAGGGATTGAGAAGATAAAGATTTATGTTCATCTCTGTTTTTTCAAATAGTCAAAAGAAGTGTAGAAATGAAGTCTAGAGACAGATAGTCATGCTTACTGTTGCCTGGAATATATTAGGCAATCTACAGTTTGCAGTGCATAAAGGAATTAAAGGGGAAGTACAGGAAAGGTACATAGTCTCTCTGTGTGGGTTTATGAAGTGGCACATGTATAACCCTTGTTTGACTGCCTTGATTTCATTCATCGCTCTCTGTTCTTTAACTGCTCGCTCTTTTTCTCTAACTACTCTGCCTATTTTACTCTTCTTCAAGTCACCATACTTTGAAATAAAGTTTTGGAGATAATAGCACTTTTATAATGTGGGATGCCTTTTCAGGAAATCTCCATTTCAGACCTGGTTCATGTAATGCTGCTGTGCTCTCAAAGAAGGCAGAGAGCAAGTTTCAGAGGCAGAAAATGTTCCATCTTTCTGGCCCTACAAGTAACAGCAAGTTAGAAAGGAGAAATCATTGTTAAACACCTATCTGATTGCCCTCATCTGAGTGAAAGAACTAATATCATTCTCTGATATACATGGAGAAGATACTGGGTTTGTGTAGAGAGATTATATCAGTGGTTTAGTAGCAGTACCACTGTTAGTATATTATGTCTATTCCTGCCATGTAGGATTGAAGAACTAAAGAACAGAGGGTTCAGGACATTTGAAAGATTGAAAATCATTGCTACAATGAAATCTTCAAAGCTCTGAATCCATTTAGGTTTTGGGTTTTTTTAAATGGTGATTTGATTACTGCTGTAAATTCTAATTTGGGTAACAATCTGATTGTAGCTGGCTCATCAACCCTATGGATAAAGATAAAAGAAGATCCAGTGACTGCGAATTGAAGCAAGGAAGGTTCAGATTCAGAAACAAAAGAAGGTGACAGTTTTGAGAAGAGGGATAATTAACCACTGCGATAACCTAACAAGATTATTGTTAGGTATATTGTTAGGTTGTTGGATTTTGTTTGCTTTTTTTGGTTTCTTTTGTAAAAAGAACATTTCATTCAAGAAAATTTATTCAGGAAAGCCGTATGGCATACATTATTCAAGAGTTTAGAATAGATGATGGTGATGATGATAATAATAATACAGAGCTAACAACTATTCTGAGTGGAAGCCCAAGCTTATTTAATCCCCCAGTGTTTTGCCACGGGCTTGATTTCGTTGATCCTTCTGATTATATTGAAAATTCTTTCACCAAACCAAATTTACTGGTAAAACAAGTGTACAAAAACCCTAGCTGAAGCAAAATATGTTATTTCTGAAATGATTAAAAGGGAAGGAGGAAGCATTTGCTGAATAGGAATGTAAACCTGCCACTGGTAACTCTGTTTTCAGAGCAGTGTAGCACAACTGTGCAAGGGTAACTAACTGCTCATGGCCCATGCTCATGAAAGGCATCTGGTCTAAGACAGCACTCCAAGAATAAAAAGGTTGTTGGGGTTTTTTATTAAGCCAAATTTCCATGCACCTGTCTATGGCACACCACCACAAATAGTTCAATGGGCACAACTGAAAACAGATGATTGTGCCAGGACAGCATGATAAATGATCAAATCTGGCACTGACAAAGGGTAAAAGGAACTCTCAAAGTGTGCTTCACTACCAAAAGCTGCGTCTCGTGTGCCAATCTCCTAAAGCAGGATCCTGCACAGAAGAGGACAACACTGGTACATTGACCCTTCATTGCCAAGGTTGTTAAGACTGTAGAATTTTTTTAATGAAGTATATTTGAAATGAGCTTCTTGGGTTTGGTAATGAAAGAGTGACAGCTGCAGTGCTTTTGCCACAGCACAGTTATGATGCAAACCACACCACCACATTATATTTGCTAACAGTTATACTTCATATTTCCAGTTTCTAAAGGAAATAATAGACAGTCTTAACGGCATTCTTCTTTTGAAATTCAGCCTGTCCCATAACGCCGTACATTACACCCAGCAGTCATCACGGAGGGAGAACAGGCCTGTGTTTTTCTTAGTGTTTAAGACTCAGTGAGCTGCTGACTCAGAATCATCTTGCTTGGAGATGTGCCTTCCTCACACATTAGTCCTTTACTTAGACCACTAGAGCCATTTAAAGAATATTTGATCCTCTACACGGCAACATGAGTTTTGAGTAATATTCCCATAACACTTACACAATGGTTCAAAATAGCATCTATTTATAGTTATATCTTTAAAAGATAATTTATTTTTAGCATGCAGCCCAGAACATTTTTTAATGCTCACATTTCATATCACATTTGGTTTTGATTTGTGCTATGGAGAAGCCTTAGTTAATGCAAAGTTCATCCACCTTTGGTGGGGTTCTTTTGCATTTTTGAACTGACATGTTATATTTTAAACAAGATCAGTTATTCCCTCATCTAGCCTCTATATTTTGATTTGTTGCTAACAAACAGGCCTCAAGCCAGCTTTCATATGCCATGTCCTGAAAAAAAAGGAGAGAAACAGTGGAAAGGAGACATAGCTATGTATTTATACATATATATGTACATATATATGACGAAGAAACTCTGCTAAAAGTGCCTATAAATCTCCAGGTAGTAGCATACCTACTGCGTAATAACGTGGTAACCAAAAAGTCATCCTCAATACCTTCTTGTTCAGCTTTAGGTGGAATGTCATAGCAGTTTAAGAACCTGCCAGAACAAGCAGTCCCATCATTGCCCCTGACCCTGGTCAATTACTCCATCTACCTTGTCTGTGACCACCCAAGCTTTGTAACTGAGCTAGTAGCCAGGTCAGGGACTTCATTTAGCTGAGTTCCTCACCTTGGTGGGATAAGCTGGATTAGGTCCCTGCTTTTGTTGGCTGGGTGACTGCTGGTGCTGTCCCAAAACAGAGTGGGAACATGCATCTGAGAGAGAGAGCTTTGAAAGAAGATGTTCAAGCTGCCTCTCCAACGAATTCACACCTTTTTCCATGTGTACTAAATGCTTTTCTACTAAGAAATTAGGACACATCCAGTCTGTACAAGCTGATGCAAAACCACTAGCACCTACATTAATTGCAGAGCATCTACTATGTTTTATAACAGATAGGTGTAAAAACAGGGTGTTTTATAACAGCTAGTCTTAGATTTAAAAACAAACTGCCATGGAAATTTTCTCTTGCACAGAGCTGGCTTCAACAGCCCCTCACCCAGCAGCTTCTCCATTCACTCCCTCCTCACCGTTGTTACCTCATAGCCTTGCAATACAGTATTGACATTGCTAAGTCAAAGGACTGAAGCTTGCCTGAACTTTTCCTGACCTGCCTGCAGCCCTAAAGTGCCTGTGGTTAATTTGCTTTACTTTTGCTTATCTTTGTGTGGTACAATCACAGTTTTACAAAGATAGCTGTAACAAGCAGTTATTCTGTGTAGAATGAGATATTTACAGCTCCAAAACAATGATGTGTAGAGAAATACCAGCCTACTACAATAGCAGGGACCTTGAGGCACGAAAAGGCAAGATGCAGCATAGACAAGTGCAAGTCTGGGATAAGAAGAGATGGGGCACAGGCTGACACTGGGGTGCCCACAGCTATAAACCACTCACTAGCAGCAGTGCAGACCTGCACCTGGACCAAACTGGGTTTAACAGTAACAGAGACAAAACCAGTAGTATCTAACATAAGGAGCACCATGGATAGTAAGTTTGGATATAACACAGAGTTACAGTACAATGAACAAAGGAAAAGGTGCAAATGTGTGTCAGTAGATGTATAAACATGGGTAGAGTAAAGATAAAGAAACCAGGAGCATCAACATTGGATCCTTCCCAGCGAAGTAGTCTGGAGGCAGTTAGCTTACAGCCTTGCCCTCCCCAGCAGCACAAAGATGCTGACTGTAAGTTCAGAGGAGAAATGCAAGTGTGAGCATTCCCCGTTAAGATTTCCATTATGCTAACAGTAACTTTTTGGCTTTGCATATATGTATATGCACACTATATGTAGTGTGCTTCCTCTTTGCCCATAATCAAAATTCTGAGTGTAACACCACCTCCTCCTCAGTTGCACTTGATTACCAGTTTGTGAGCAGCAACTGCTCTGTGAACAGGGCTTTGACCTTGGTGATGAAGTAGAGCCACAGTCAAAATAACTCTTAAAGAAAACTCAGCAATCACCCAACCAAAACCAATTATCTGTTCCTGGTTATCAGGTCGTGATCTGGTCCACCATGTGCTCCATTAAAGTTATGCTGTCATAACAAAGTGTTGTACAGGAACAGAGCAAGCAGAGATGGGCACTGCATTAATCAACTCTGTTATCAATAGAACCACAGCAGCAGCCAAAGGTGCTGCTCTGGGCTTGGAAAAGAGCTGAGAAGATTTAACAGTCCCAGGTGCTCCAGCTAAAGGTTGAAGATAAGATGTATGCAATTTATTTATGTTGGTTTTGAAATAATATATTTGTATCTCTTTTTTTTTTAATTAGAGACTAAGCATAATGTAAATTAAAATCATTCACTTACATTTTGCATATGTAAAACAACCACAGATGACAAAGATCAACTCTGGAGGCACAAATATTGGAGACACACATAAGCCTACATAATCAGCCTTCAAACCAAGATGCATATATTAAGCAGTTAAACAGCTAAAAGTGACGAATTTAAACTTTCTATCCAGGCTTGTTTTGTACCAAAGGCAGCTCTCAGTTTGACAGTGTCACCTATGGAACACCAAAGGGGCCATGGATAGTTCTGGTGTCTCAGAATGAGGGGAGATCACTGAGCCATGAGAGAAATCATGTTGCATAGCTGAGATAGAGACCAGATATAGAAACATAAGGGTCATTAATGATTTTACATATGTGGGAGGAGGAAGATGCTTAAATTGCTTTGATATTGAATAACCTCTTGTTACAGGAGAAGCATTCTCAACAGGAAAATATCACCAGAAAAAAATGTGGTTTTCAATGAACTTCAGATTTCCATTTTTTTACAAATAAAGTCTAAAAAATTAGAGAATTTTCCCTTATTTTTTGCTGAACCATAATTTTTCAATTATTTAGAGAAACAAATTGCTTTTCTAATTTTTTAAGATAAAAAATATTGTGAAACTGTGTACCATCCACGGGTCCTGAAGGAGCTGGCAAATGAAGTTGCTAAGCCACTGTCCGACATATTTGAAAAATCATGGCAGTCAGGTGAAGTTCCTGATGACTGGAAAAAGGGAAATATAACCCCCATTTTCAAGA
>JANHGB010050602.1:726-15593 GCA_026283785.1 Coracopsis vasa | reverse complement strand
TCGGATTAAGCAGCTTAGGTCTCACCTCACACCTACACCAATGAACAGCTAAGGGCATATACAGTGTTGGCACAAAATGGAATAGAAAAGAAAGCACTTAAACACTGCTTTAAACCAGATCTGCTATACCTTGCAAAAATGCCTTAGGCTCCTGTCTGCAGAAGGGAGACCAACATCAGGGAGGTTTCCAGGGAGACCTTATAAGTCCCCCAGTATCTAAAGAGGGCTTACAGGAAAGCTGGAGGGGAATTTCTTACTAGGGCATGTAGTGATATGGCAAGGGAGAATGGCTTTAAGCTGAAAGAGGGTAGATTAAGGTTAGATTTTAGGAAGAAAATCTTTACTGTGAGGGTGGTAAGGCCCTGGCACAGGTTGCCGAGAGAAGCTGTGGCTGCCCCGTCCCTGGCAGTGTTCAAGGCCAGGTTGGACAGGGCTTGGAGCAACTTGGTCTAGTGGAAGGTGTCCTTGCCCATGGTAGAGGGGTTGAGCCTTAATGATCTTTAAAGTCCCTTCCAATCCAAACCATTCTATGACCCTATGATATGATTCCAACACTGTGAGCCACAAGCAGAAGTGGGTGCATACATGCACAAGACGGAAGAAGTCATAAAGAGAAACTGGGCTCATAACACAGTCCTCAGCATCTCTCACTGTTCTTATATGTCATGTAGATATCTAGGTCTCTAGGTCTGACTCCTCTGTAATGGCTCTAACTATCAACACTAGCTGTTGCAAAGCTCAGTTTCATGGCTCAGAAGCCTCTTTATGGGTCCATCCCTCAGTCCTTTATGAGGGTAAAGGGAGCTCTGCTGTTTTGGCCATCTTGACCAATGTCTCACACCTTTTTTTGAAGCTTCATTGACAAAAATGGAGGTAACTTAAGGCAAAGGTGGAAATCTCTCATCGGTTCCCTGGCTTTGGTCAATGACAAGACCCACAGGACCAGTATGCAACTGTTACAGTGAGCGGTTTCCCTGAAAACAGAGCAAACACCAAAATCACAATTAAAAGCTCTGCTTGTGCTTTCAATAATTTACAATATTTTTATATTTGCCATGTTTTTGTTATGTTGATGTTTCTATTGTATCCAGAGTGAAAAGAAATGAGATTTAATAAATAAAATGAAGAATTCACATGACAGTACAAAAGCCTGAAGAGAAAAGAGGGACATTTTCAGTACTTCACTGTCAATAACTCATTTATCTATCAACTTCCTGCTGCATATTAACATTGCTCAGGCAGCTGGGCTTTCCTGGGGAAATGTTGACTGGATTAATTGCCAAGACCACTAGCACTAATTGTAAGTACTTATGGCTTCCTGGGGAAGAATGAGCATGTCATTAACTTGGTTGCTGGAAGAGGTGCTCCCATTCCTATCAGTCTCCCATAGGCTTGGGCATTTTTAAGCTTATTTTTAGCCCATTTCTAGTAAGGCAATAAAAATTCTTTTCCTAAGAGAAACAAAAGATACTGAAACGGGGAATCCCATCTTACTTGCCATGGTTTGTGGAAAAGGCAGAGACTGCTCATCCTGGGACTACTTGTGGTGATGGTAAGGCAGAAGGGTTACTCTTTCCATAACTGTGTAGCTTTGTTATTGTGAATAGGTATCTTGCCCTTTCTCTGGTGTAGACCAGTTGAAAATGGTAGAGGAGGCCACTTTTCTAGTCCTGTTACAAGGCAGCCTCCCTGACAGAGGGAAGTAGCCTCCGTTTGGTATTCCAACAAAGCTGAGCCAATGGAGTCTTGAACAAGCATGTAAATGAATGCACAGAACAGGCAGGGAAAGATGGAAAATGGGAAGATAGATTTTTTTTCTAAGAAATAACCAATCCAGGATTATAAAAAAAGATTGTGAAGGAAACTCTACTTACTAGGAACGTAAGGAGGGTTATTGATATCGTTAACAGCACATCCAGGATACTGGCCTTCTAAGAAATTGGATGGTTCATTCATATCCTTTAATAAAGAGAGTAAAACACATATCAAAAGCCTCATTTTCTCTTTTTAAAAGAAGGGAGGGCAAATATAAGGAGACATACAATCCAGATCCCATCGTAGTCAAGGACATCCTTAAACTCCAGACACATCTGGGTCCACCATTCCACTGTCCTGGGGTTGGTGTAGTCAGGAAACACTGAGTCTCCGGGGGGCAAGGCCTAAAGTTCACAAGTATGACATCTGGTTATCTTCTCATTTCTGTTACACAGATGCTTCACCCTTTGAAGCAGCACTAGACCAAACGCATGAGACAATTTAATAAACCAACCTTCCCGACAGCAGGAGTAATGCCATCAGAGTTGTTCACCCAGACTCCCATTTCCTCTCCAAGGTCATAAGGCCTGTAAGTGCCTGGTTCTTCATCCTTAGTTATGAAAGGGTCCTGAAAACAGTGATTATACTTCCATTATCAAAATCCCAAAGGTAACAATTACTTTTCTATTTGTTAGAAAAAATTGGATTATGTTCTCAATGCAGATTGCAATAAAATAGGAAGAAAACAGCATTAAAATTTAATAAGAGTTGAGAGCACATAATAATTTAGGAAAAGTCATTAAAGATATGTCATGAGTATTTGTTGTATAATGCAAAAGTAATGTGAAATTATTAAATATCCTCATTTTTATTCTTTATGAGACATTTTATGTTGAAATGATTTTAGAGAGGCGCTAGCTTTTTGCTTTCCTCCTTGCCAAGGTCTCTGCTACACTGGGCATTCCCACACTTGGACACCTCTGGGTTTCCTCTAAGGCAATCCTCATTCCATCTGCCTTGGCATCAGCAGTTCAGTGCTGTAATAGCAAATTTCTTAAAGGACTTGAAGTTGGGACACAACCTCAAAAGGACCTTGTTAGTCCTCCCTTCAGATCTGATGTCAGATGAGGGTGGTTTATGTCAGACTAGTGCAGAGCAACCCAATTCACACATGCCTGTGGGGCCATATGTTTTCACCAGGTGTAAAGTCCACAGGATTTTATATCCCATAGCTCATCCTTGCTGCCCCTTTCAATCTTGGGGTCATCACCACCTCCCATTACCGCCAGTGGCATTGACAGCACCAGCTTCTCTGCCTCAGGATGGCCATTGATAGCCACCAAGCTCATTGAAAGAGAGCCTAATCTTCCCTTGGGGAAGATGGTGGCCCACCATGTCAGTAAGTAATAAAGTTAGGAAAACTTTGAAATGCTGGTGAATGAGGAGACACTATTCAACTCTGCTCAGCAATCAACTGGACTTAAAGGAGATAAGTGTACTTTGCAATATGCCCCTGACTGGCAGCAGCGATCTGCTTTGTGTTACTTAGAACAGAGGAAAACTGCAGACATTTCAGAGTAAGGGAATTCTTTACTTTTTTTTCTCAGAAAATGTTATTCCCTCAGGTTCTGCCTAAGGCAAAACCTTCCAGTTATGAAACACAATGGAAAAAAACACTGAAACAGCTCTTCCATTCACTTTGAGCTTGTGCAGTAACTTAAGCGAATTCCCATGGAAATGTGAAAGTCTAACGAATAAACTTCTTTAAACCAAAAGAATTACCCAAATGGTGAATTTCTTTAAAGGCACGTTTAAAGCTCATTTAAACCTGAAGTTGTTGCCTGATTTACTTTTAAGCACTCTGGTAGCTATAGCCTTAGTGAAGAAAGCATATTTTTCCATGCCTCATAAACAAAAGTCCCTGCTAAATCCCTACCTTAAAAGCAAAATTCTGTTCAACTTTATCTAGCTCCAGCATCACCTGCATAAAGAGTTATAAGTGTCCATTACATTTTTAACTTCATAGTTCAGCTTTGGAAAAGAGAAAACTCTCCATCTGCAATAATTATCTTATAATTGTGTAAAAGATGCCTCTCAAGGGACTTAAAGGCTGGAAGGTCATCTTAATTAGCTACTCCTAATCCAAACTTCTGGTTTTGCTCATCTGAGAGGTTATTCCAGTGCATAAATCTATTATATTATGCAGGTTTAGTATCATCCTAAAGAGAACAAAACCCTCCTGTGCATCCATGGGTTGATTGTGGGGGAGGAAGTTAATGCCCGTTAGCAGCTCTTGGAAAGGAGGTGCTGAGCATCCATAACTCCAACTGATTGCCCTGAGACTTGGGGGCATCTGGTACTTATCCAGACCTATGTGCTTCTACCTATGGCCCCAAACATAGATTTTGATACACATCCATAAGAATTTACCTCTGGAAATTTTAGCCTCTACAGCTGATAGAGATGGACTTTAAAATGTTAAAGATATCAAGCATTGTTTTGAATCATAAGTATGTTGCTATTGACTTTTAAGTGATTTGTCACTCATGTTATTCCTAGCTGTTTCTATTTTTAGTGTTTTAATGGAAGGTATACAAGGTCTTTTGTTAAAGCTCCTGTTCAGTAATAATGTTTATAATTTTACATAGTAGTCATTGTTACTATTAGAATTTCTTTCTTTGTTTCTGAAGAACATAGTTGTTCTGACTCAGCTGAAGCATGCACATTATTCAACATTGTAATGATGACCGAGTACTGATACTCTTAGTCAAAATTTCCTGTAAATGGAGGTGGCCTCTGAAAGAGATCAGGAGAGAGAAGTGCTGGAGGACTACATTTAGAGACTCTGGTAATGGGTCTATGCTACTATCAAGGTGACCGTAGGCATGGGGGGCTCTCAGCATTGGATGCAAGTGTGGGGATTGGACTTCCCGATGGTGAAGAACCAGCAATTCCACAGCCAAGTTCAGGGTCCCATTCTCAGGCAGGTTACTGGTGTTAGTACTGCTGCCTGTCAGGATCTGCGCTTTGCTTGTGACCATAGTGGTCTGAGATGAGGAGGACTGAACCTGTCTCCCCTAAATCCATTTAGTAGAGGTTTTACATGACACTAAGTGACTGCAATCAGAGCCCATTTCCTGGAATCATCACAAGAGAGGCAGCAATGAGCTGCTGCACTTGGGGAGCTCACTCATTACTGTCACTACCCAAAAGGAATCTAAATAGAAAATTGTTCTTTTGTTATCAAACTGGATTACACTTGCCTTGATTGCAGTTAGCATGGCTTTGCTATCACTTGGGAATGAAGCCCTTTATACTCTTCCAGCTCCTGACTCAATTTACAAGAATGCTAACAGTCAGAGTTTGACAAAAATATCAGCCACTGTAATAAAGTTAAAACAGAAAACTTCACTACCAGTGCAACCTGTACCTTCTATCAGCTTTTAAAAGATGAAGGACAAACTGGATCAGTTTTTGGTCTTTTTCACAAGCTTATCTAAAGAACTAGAGCAGAAGACAGTTCTTGGTTATGGGTTAGTGGAAGGAAGAAAGAAGGGCTTCCTATCTGGATTCTCATTAGCTCATTGCATGGGTTAAGAATTGTTGTTATTACACTCATTGTATCTGCCTAACAGTTGAATTTAGATTTATATAGCAACACCTCCTTGCACTGCTCTAGCATGTGCCACCTGAGAAACTGAAAGGGCTTTAAAAAATGCTGTTGAAGTTAAGCTCATGAGTAAGAAGATAGATAATGTAGCTCACCCACCGATCCGTGACTGCTTGCCTGTAACTTCTTACCCAGAAGCAAGTACAGAACAACTGGAAGCATCCTAACTCTGATGAAAGAGAGATGACTACTGTGGATTTACTGAAAGGCCAAAGTGTGCACAGGAAGAACTACTCCAAACTCATGGTATTTTACTGATATAGTAATGTCTTTCAAACTTTTTTGAGATAACACAATTAATAGCAGGTGGTACTTTAGAGCTCAAATGGATTAGGTAATTTTTAGAGCAGCATTTAGGAGATAGGGAATCTAAACTACCTAATAGAAAGAGCATTCAGTCCTGATACCACATGTGCTCACCTATCACTGTTAGTTATTTACAATGATGCATCCAGTTAATTTTGGACTACTTTTGTCTTGAAGTTGCTCTCCATCAGAGTGGCTTAGTGATCTGTTATTGTTTAAACTCTGTGCCTTAGACCTTCAGTGATGGAAACTATTTTCACTGTTGCACCTTGGAGCTTCTCTTGGTTTACAGCTGCAAAAGAACTGGGACATTCATGGGAACATATCTTTGTGGACAAATTGCTGGCTAACAGCACTTATATTATAAGCTGCTATTTCCATTATCAATATGTAACTAATCACTTGGGATGTGTGGCTTTGTTTGAGATTCCTAGCAGTGAATGTACTTACAGCACAACAACGAAGTGAGATTAGGCCAATAATAAATTCAGAGCAGGTACTTTTAACAAAACTACAAAAAAACCCCTGGCAGCCCAAAGAACAGCAAATCTTATAACTATTTTAAACAGCAAACACTGCTGTGGGTGTCTGTGGTGCTGACTAGTCCATCCTCAGTCATAGGCTGAACCTTACAGCAAATTGTGGAATTAAAATTAAGGACAAGGAGGCCTTCTGACTTGATCTGTTTTACAAGATAATGTGATTTTTAGATGAACCTGTGCTGGGGAGTGCAGCCCTCCTACTTCCATGCTGCTGGGGGACTCCGGAGAGCAAGGTCTGTGCACCTGTCAAGGACTTTTATTTAATTTCTTAATTTCTTTACTTTTTATTTAAATGCCAGTTTAATTGGTCTCAAATTTCCTTGACACCACTGGCACTCACTTAGCTCACAAAGAGTAATTTAGGCACAAGGACATGTATGGGGACCTGCTGGAGAGAAACAGCAAACTTGGTTGGGAGAATTGGCGGGGAAGATGTAAAACTCTGATTTTCAATTCTGTCCAAATCACTTCATTTGGTCATACACAAATTTTGGTTACAGGTTCAACGTACATTTCCCACAAATTTTCATGCAAATGAGCATCTCTTACATTAATTCAGATGAAAAGTAAGCATGAAGCAACATGAATTGTAGTTATTAGCTTTCCAGAATGATTATGAATAGATTTTTTTCCACTATTCAGCTATTTATGTGTGCATATTAAACTCATTTGTTCATTTTTAGGAAAAGAATAGCATGAAACCAGTCCTACCTCAACTCAGCCCTTAACAGAGGCAAAATTTCTCATAGTGAGACAAAGTGAAAGAGAATTAATGTTATGGTGCAGGTATGATGCTAGTACACAGGTATCTGATAAATGCAACAATTTAAATATGAAATCTGTAACAAATTGTTCTTCAGTTCTTCTCAACAAATGATAAAAATAGAAAATCTGGTATAACAGAATGTGTGCATTAGCACCTAGATACTTCTACGAACACTATGCCAAAAATAGCTCTTACAAATAGAGAAATAATTAGCAACATTGTTCATTTACCAGAATCACAACGTTGTGCATTCCTTTCTTCTTCAGCTGTTGGAAGTACTGTGGCAGACCTGCATAGTTCACTTTGTCATAGGTAAAGTCCAGGCGACGCTCCATGTAGTCAATATCAAAATGTTGGACATCCTAAAACATTTGTAAACATCATTTCATTAGTACTGCATCCAGCTCTGGAGTGCTCAGCACAGGAAAGACATAGACATGTTGGAGTGAGTCTAGAGGAGGGCCACAAAAACAATCAGGGGGATGGAGCACCTCTCCTATAAGGAAAGGCTGAGAGAGTTGTGGTTGTTCAGCCTGGAGAAGACAAGGCTCTGCAGAGACCTTATTGCACCCTTCTAATACTTAAATGGGGCTTATAAGAGGAATGGGGACAGACTCTTTAGTAGGGCCTGTTGTGGTAGGACAAGGGGTAATGGCTTTAAACTAAAAGAGGATAGATTCAGACTAGATATAAGGAAGACATTTTTCATAGTGTGGGTGGTGAAACCCTGAAACAGGTTGCCCAGGGAGGTGGTAGATGCCTCATCCCTGAAGACATTAAAGGTGAGGTTGGACAGGGCTCTGAGCAACACGATCTAGTTGAAGATGTCCCTGCTCATTGCAGGGGGGTTGGACTAGATGATCTTTAAAAGTCCCTTTCAACCCAAACTATTCAATGATTTTATTATTCTATGACTGAAATATTTGATACGGATAATCAGAATGTATGCAACTGCATTTCTAGAGGTAATTAACATATGAAATGAAAACTAAGAGATTGACTATAATAAGTGTAAATAATTGTCAGGGGAGATTCAGCTCCTATAAACTTACGTGGACAAAATCAATGGACAAAATGGAAATGTAGAAGTCCTAGATTAGCAACTGTTTGGCAGTGATATGCATCAGAAGTACCATAATTTATTTTTAAAATGCTAGCCCCTCATACTGCATAACAGTAAATCCACACCAGAATCACCTGCTATGCAGCCAAGAGCAGCGCTTAAGCCTTGTGTTCAAAACCTGCTTTAAATGTTCTTTTAAGCATTATAAAGATATTACATGCAAAACCACTACATAAGATTCTGAACAGTCTTTCATTCTACACTTCTCTTTGTAGGATAAATCACTTTTCTGCTACCACAGTTTTATTCCTGTCACTTTGGATTGTAGAATTAGCATACACAGTGAAAAATGCATACTTACGTATGGGATATCATAGTAGTGCATGCGATCAACGGTTTTCTTTAAAACATCAATGCTGCCATAACCCCATCGGGAGAGGTGAAATCCCAGAGACCAGTAGGCAGGCATGTGTGGACGTCCAATGGCCTACAGCAGGGATAGGAACACAGAAGTGCAAAGGGTGAGATGAAGAGAAATTGTTCTGAAACACCAGGAGAGCCTCGTAGCTCATTTAGGCCACGAAGATCAGGGTACAGGTATCACACCCCCATGAAATACCTTTTGCTTTCTCAGAACAGCTCATTGTACAATATGCTTGCTTCAAATAAGTGCTTCTCCTGGTGGGCCCTTGTCCTTAGCAGAGGTTCTGAGTGACACCCACCCTGAACATCACTTCTAAGAACATCCCAGTGGAAGACACGGTGTCTAAAGCCCAGGGTAACATTAAATGAGGGTCTCACTGAGGTCTCAGCCTCCACACAGTAGCACATGCCTTCACTTATGTGGCACATGCTGGCAGAAACCCAGCGTGGAGCCTTGCACAGCCTGACTCATGCCACGTCCACAAACCGTTTGATCAACAGCAGGCAAATCTCTGATGTGATGCAGCAACGACAGCTTTGCTAATTCCTCTTACCACATCCAGCTGAACCAACTCATCAAGAGTCTGGTGTTTATTTGAGCTCTCTGAAGTTTTAATTATATTTACACACCACCCTGATGAAATGCAGTTACTTATGACTGAGTGGCCTTATTGCTTGTCCACAGCATTGTGTTGCCAGGCATTGACAGATCTCTTCAAGGTCGGAGTTACTGTTTGGTCCCGAAATTTTCAAGTGAAACAGAAGATACATATAATTTTATAAATCTTTGATTTCCAGTGGCTCCAAATAATCCAGCTGTAAATTGCATGAGGAAACTTAATTGAGAGCACAGGGGAGTTAAGCATCCTGCTCTGCTTCCCCCCGGTGAGAGCTGCTCTGGCAACCTGGGGCAGGCAGCAAGCAACCACAATGTGTCTGCTCTAGAAATAAGCTGAAATTTGGCATTGCCTCATTAGCACACACTGCTGTTTTCTGAGAGACATCTCTTGAAATCCTTACCCCAGTTTTAAGCATTAGATCCCATAAAATTAACCTTTGTTCAGTATTTCTAATATCCTTGCAGGCAATACATGAAAAGCAAGTAGCGAGTAAGCACCCATGACTTATTAATCAGTTGCATCTATTGACTCCCTTTGGCTAAATAACTATTCTTCCCTTATTTCCTCATGGATCTTTATAGTTAGGTAATTATGCTAACAAGCGAAAAAGAACAAAAGTTGCATATTGGCAGCTAAACCCCATCTACTTTAATTAAATAAAACAAGGCACTCCTGGCACTCTGTATCTACTGCATTGCTAAGCTCTCTAGAGATCGCAATGCATAAAGGCACATCTTCCTATGGGATTTTCTCCAGTACAAGCCTGCCCTGGGAAAGCAATGCTGAACTTGAAACCGCTCTAAAATGTGTCAGAGATACTACAGCTGGTGAGATGTGCAAACTGCACTGGACAGAGATAAGGATACAGGAGAGAAGTGGGGAAAAGCAGAGAATGTTTTAATGCACCAGAGCTGGGGGAACACACAGGGTAAATTGCTTCTAAATAAGAATGGGTTGTGGACAGACAGGCAAGCTTTAATAAATATTAAGCACTACAAATTTGGCTACCAGTGTGCTTTTGCTTGTTGGGATGCTGCTATCTCACATAAGACAAAGCAGGAGGAGGCCAGAACAAGTGACAAGGCTAGTGGTTTGAGTCCCTTCCATGAGGGATACTCTGGCTGAGCAGCACAACTGCACTGATTGCATACTACTCATCCCATTCCACCGGACTTAACTCCCTCCACTCTCCTCAACACCTGCTTCATCTCCAACATGGCTGATCTAAGCTCTTCAGAGGAAATAAGCAGCTATGAGGAGCATGCTCTGGATGCAGCTACACTCAGCCTTTGCTGCACGCCACTGCATGCTTGTGGGAGAGGCCCTGGAGAGGTGCAGGTGGCCCCCACCATGTAGGGGAAGGCTGGTGGGCAAGGACATGCCATTGCCACCATGGTGCAGTTGTTTCTAGCTTGTGTGGACACACCTGATCCCCCCAGACCATCTTTCAAGCTCTGCTGGGGTTTTCCTGTGGAGTGCTGAGGGGGGCAGGATGGCTCAGAACCATCTCCTGGACACCCTGTGAGCAGCACTGAGGTGTTCAGCAAAGCACAGCAAGCCTCAAGGCAAGTAGTCTGCTTCTGTCACAGCCACACTAGCCATAGTCAGGATAACTTCATCTGAGGAGGCAACAGAGCTTGTTTTAGATCAGCCAAGGCTGCAAGATGAGCTCTGTGAACACCACCACCTTGTTCTCCTGTAGCAGATGCACATTTCCTGTGCTCTCTCTACTGCAAACAGAGAGTGACCTCTACAAACAAGGTTAAAAAGACAGAACAAAACAAAATAACTCCCTAATGAAATAAAATGTTTTGTGCACAAGCTTCCCCCCTTGGACAAGAGGAAGAGGGAAACCAGCTGATAAATATTAATCTTGCAGCTGAACTCAGATCCCAGTGCCCTGGCAGCGTGCCTATGTGTCTATGTGTCACCTACTGCCTCTCCTCAAACAAACAAGAAAACAGGAACCACCATGTGGGTGACCAGCCTGGGCAGCCCTGCAATACCCTGGGTGGCTCCTGGCTGGGGAGAACATCAGCCTGGACATCATCAGTACAATGTGCTTCGAGAGCTGGATGGGGATTTCCTTGTGCGTCTGTGTCCTGTTGAAAACCCAGGCAGAGCACCAGCAGGGATGGAGGTGGAGCTGTGGCCACCACTGTGCTGGCCAGGGTCCTTCCCAAAGGACATACCCCCAGCACTGGGGTTTGCTGAGGTTCAGCTCCTCAGCTTAAGAGGACAGTGCTGTCTTGCCCGCAGACAGCAGAGCTGCCCCACAGCGAGGCGTATTTTGTGACAGCATCCTTCGAGGCATTTGGGATTACAGCTGAACCAACCGAAGAAAATCCACCTCGCAAGGAAGATATTAAGTTTTAAAGCAATTAGTTCCCCAGGTTCGCCAGGATGGCACATCTATGGTGAGCTTAATCAAAATCAGCAGAACATTTGAAGAGGAAAGATGAAAACAGGGCAGCTGGGAAAACAAATGTTCTTTTTTCTAATTATGCTGTGGACTCTCTCTAATGGATCCCCCTGAAGCTTCCTGATAAAGTAACTGACATATGGTACCTACGAGCAGATGGATCAACAGAGGCAGGAATGTAATTTTGCAAACCTGAAAATGCATGTTGGATTTGATATATATTTAGGATCTAGTTAATTCGTATAGATTGCATTCTGCATACAAATGATCACAAAATGCAGCAGGCAGAGAAAGCCTGCTTGGCAAAATTGACTTCCATAGAATTAGAAAAGGTAAATGAGGTATGGTAAGGGAACTGAGAGAAGAAAACATGAGAAATGCAGAAACAGCAAACATATGGAGTATCCAAACTGAGAAAAGAAAGGGGAAGGTATGGTAGTGCAGAAGCAGAAAAAGAAATAGATCCTATTTTCTGTCCTACGATTCCTCCTGCACTTGGGTCTTAAATAACTCCTGGTGTTGGTAATAAGATCTCTCTTGGTTTTGCCAGATTTACATAACTTGGCATTGTGCAATTTATTCTTTTTAGATGCACCTGAGAGCTGATGAATGTGGGAGATGCCCTGGGAGCATGGTGCAGTGAGAGAAAAGTTCAGTGAAAACGTGTATCTCACAGCTAAAATCCGTGCCTAGGGAGCAGGTGACCTGTATTCACTTCCCCTGTGCTGAGTAACTGGATAAATAACATTACTACTATGAGCATCAAGGATATCAACTAAGTTACAAATGCTATATAGTAAATCAGGATCCTGTTCTATTAACACAATGACCAAACACTTTGATGCAAGAGAGATAGCTGAAGAGTTATGTCCTATATATCATAGAAGCCATAAAGAGAGATACTCTTTCCCGTACTTATGAAGGAGGTAAGCTCTCCAGCAACACAAGCACATTTAAGATTGCTAAACTTGCAGCCTAATTAGTCATATAAAACTACTTTTGAAGCTTGATATTTGTTTAAACTTCCTTTCTTTAAGGAAGAGCTGTAGGAGGAAACTATAAAAATCCAAGTGGGCTAATGCTCTGGATTTAGACACAGAAACGGTGTGTTTGGATAGTGACACAACAGCTAAATTGCATAGGTGCTCCTGTGGCCCAGATATCTGTATCCAGCTCATCTGCTGTGGTTGAGGTGGGAAAGTGAGCACTGTCGGCACCTAGTCAGGCAGGGGGTAACCTCCACTCAAAGTCTATGCATACAATCATAGAATCAACTAGGTTGGAAAAGACCTTTAAGATCACCAAGTCCAGCCATTAAGCTGAACTTCGTCTTAGAAGAGCAAGAAGAAAGGCCCTACAACTGCTGAACCATTAAGAAGATGCTCACAACCTCAGGGGCCTAAAAATTTTAAGGACTTTCAATACCAAGGTCTTCAAACCTTCTTCTGTGCTGCACAAACACTTATCAGCTGCTTCTTCTTTCTTGGGGAGACCCATGAATTCAACTGTGATACTCTCACTGACTCATCTGTGATAAACTGTAGGTACAAGCAGGTTCCCCATGTTACCTCTCAAACAGGAGGCTGGACTAAAGACCTTCTGAGGTTCCTTCAATCCAGAACTATCCTGTGGCTCTGTAAGGAGGAAGTAAACCAGCAATTTGCTCTTAAAACAGAATTGGTAGACATGCAGTATGCTCTATTGAAGCTTGTCGTTGGATAATTTCTGATAAAGTAACAGATTTATTATTAACAAATTCTCTCCACCCAACAGATGTTAAATGTCCATTTGTTGAGCTATAACTCTGCTGAGTGTCTTGTTATAGAGCTTGTATTCTATTGCTACATACTGTTACTCTCTCCTGACAGGCCATCAGTGGACTTGGCAATGGTGGACTGGTATTAGGTCAGGCTGCAGAGCCTCAGCTAGGCTCAGCTCAGTGGCTGAGCTCTTTAGTTTATTACTGCTTTTTCCCATCCTCCTGCAAACTAACTGAGGCGTTTGCCCTAAGAAGTGAGATTTGTGTTATATATCTGCTCCACACAGTGGACCTCTTCTGTAAGTAGGAGAAAAGTGTGATTATTGCCAAACATATGTAGAATCATAGAATCATAGACTACTTATGGCTGGAAAGGACCTTAAGATCATCCAGTTTCAACCCTTCTGCCATGAACAAGGACACCTCACACTAAACCATGTCACCCAAGACTCTGTCCAACCTGGCCTTGAACACTGCCAGGGATGGAGCATTCACAACTTCCTTTGGCAACTACAATAAACAACTACAATTACAATACAACTACAATATGCAGTACACAAAGCTGTGGCAGGACTATCTCTGATGTGCCCAGCACAGTGCTCCTCATGGCCAAGTTTAGGGACAGCAGGGAGCAGAAGAATAAGAATGGAGATTTCTCCTTCCCACTGCACAATGCCCACCACATGCCCTGTTGCTGCTACCACTGCTATAGCCCTGTGGTGTCACTGGCAAGATGCATCCAGCAGCCCACTTTGGCTCCGAATAAGGCACAGCATGGGGGACAGAGGCATAGGCCTCTGCTCCCTTCCCACTCCCAGCATCACTCTGGGAGCCCATTTAAAGCGGATCAGCCTGGGCCAGGAGGACACCCAGGGCCACCACAGGTTTCACTGCCACTTGTCCTCACCCTGAGGATGCACAGAGAGGCTGATGGCCCTGGCAGGGCAGCCACCATCACCCTTGATCACCACAGGGAGCCCCACACTTAGCACAGCCCATTCATCCCCAGCAGGCCACTCAGCAGTAGCTCTGGGCAAGAGCCCATGGGCCACTCCAAGGTGCTGGCAGCAACCTGGAGAGGTGCATGGGGAAAGCTGGTGTAATCCAGAGACCCAGTAAACAGCTTCATTGCAAAGCTATCCTAACTCACTGTTATGGAGGGAGCTGTGTAAGAGCACTGAGCAGAGCTAAACTCCTAAATCATTCACAAACTAGTACAGCAGGGGCCATGCTCACATCTGGAAGTAGCACACTGAAGACAGCAGCATGAAGTATTTGTGTAAGCTGTGGAGCACTTTGCTCTGGACACAGCTCCCTTGCTCTCAAAATCCTTGCAATGGCTGGCTCCTGGCCACCCTGCATACTACTGGGACCTTCCCAGAGAGGATGCAATGAGTGGTCCCTGCAAAACACCCCATGCAGTGATTTTGGGCACATTTGCACAGGCAGGAGGCAGGTGCTGTTTCCCCAAGGAGCTCATTGCAGCAAAGCAGCCTGTTCCCAACAGGGTACCCTGCGTCTGTGAGCCCCCAGAACACCAC
>JANHGB010050598.1:31765-73681 GCA_026283785.1 Coracopsis vasa | reverse complement strand
GGGACACCTTCCACTAGACCGGTTGCTCAAAGCCTTGTCCAGCCTGGCCCTGAACACTGCCAGGGATGAGGCGGACACAGCTTCCCTGGGCAATCTGTGCCAGTGCCTCACCACCCTCACAGGGAAGATTTTCTTCCTAATATCTAACCTAAATCTCCCCTCTTTCAATTCAAAGCCATTACCCCTTGACCTCTCACTACATGCCCTTGTAAGAAGCCCCTCTCCAGATTTCTTTCAGGCCCCCTTTAGGCACTGGAAGCTGCCGTAAGGTCTCCACAGAACCTTGTCTTTTCCAGGCTGAACAAGCCCACCTCTCTCAGCCTGTATAGCAGAGGTGCTCCAGTCGTCTGATCATCCTTGTGGCCCTCCTCTGGACCCACTAAAGCAGGTCCACATACTTCTTATGTTGGGGGTCCCAGAGCTGAACACAGTACTCAATGCTGTTTGATTGCCAAATTTTGAAAGTACCATCAAGTTGCTCTCTCCTCTTCTGTTGCTACCCATCCATATTGCTAGCTTTTCTTAGAAGCAGTAGATGAATCCTTTCTATTTTTGGCTACCTACAGTCCCTTCTTTGCTCTTTACAACTTAATAGACTTGCTGCTGGTAAATACAAAACAAAACCTGTTCTGAGTGCTCGGAGCTACAATGCACATTAAAAAATTATAGACACCACCTCTGGACATACTGAAATTTATGGCTGTGTCTAAAGAGGCTGTTATTGTAGCGAGTAATCTAAACTTTACCTCTATTCACAGTCAGACAAACAAGCTTTAATCAGCCTGTATCTTCTCAGTCAGGGTCTTTTCTGTAAAATTATTCAGCTGGCTTTGTAACACAAGTGTCCACTAAGTACACCTCTCCATTTTTCCAAGCCATTTTACTGATATTTCTATTCACATGGCAATCAGCTGCAGTTCCTCTAAGGGTTCTGTTCATAAAGCCTCATTTCCAAGAGAGCCTGGGAACTTTTTATAAATGGTAGACCTTTTAAATAACAGTTATCTGCAGTGGTCCTATGGCGTACAGCTCCACAGTGCTCTGGTCTGCAAGAGAGCTACTGGACCCCTCTGAAAGCATAGAAGTTCACCACCTAATTTCTTTAATGCAACTCTAAAGGTTAATTGGTCTGAAAGAGTAATGCGGGACTGCTAGCTAATGATACTTGCCTCGAGGCTTTGCAGCTTGCCTGTGTTTTATACAGTCAAGTCCAGAGCATAAAACACAGGTGATATCACCAGGACTTTTCAGGCCCCCCTTGGCCTCCCTTTCTCCCACCCAAGCCCTCTGCTTATATCCACATGTACTGAGTGAAAGCGGCAGGAGCTGAAGGTGGTTCTCCTCCACCTGCATTCCATGCCTTGTTAAGGGGGCCCTGAGAAGTGCCGCCACTGCACTCGTCATTACCACTGCAGAGAACTAAAAACAACCCTAATGAGGAGGAGAGCCAGAGCACACAGTACAGGCTGGGAGGAGGGACGTCCTCCCACACTCCCCAAGGAATCTGGCCAAAATCTTCAATTTGCCATTTATGACAGCTAATTAGTTATTCTATTCAAAATCTTTGCTTTAAATAAAAGAACTAATTATACACAAAGGTCAGTCCCCCACCTCCTGTGAAGCACACATAATTGGCTTATTTCCCCAACATTGTGTGTATGTTTTACACAATGCTTTCAGGCAGATGGCTTTAACTCTTTCCCTCTGCAAGTTTTTTGATGGGGTTTTCTGGGGGGATTGCTTTTTTGTTGTTTTAAAAAAGACCCAAACTTTTTCCTCAGATTAGCTACTTTCACCATAAAAGCTTGCTCAACAGCAAAGCAAATAACTGCACACACACAAAATGCATCTACTCTCTGAAAGGTTTGTGACAACCACTTCAGTACTGTGCTTCCTGTGCAGTTGTACGGCACCTTGCAGTACTGTTCCATAGTACTGGAATAATGTTTTCACTCTCTACCACAAACTGTTTCCTGAGCAGTGCCTTTCAGACACAGCTACCACATTTCTTGAACAGCCTCTCTGCCAAAGACCCCAATTATTACACTTCGTTTTTTTAATTTATGTAAGTGGTTATTGTAGGGATGCACCATTCCAGTGCTAGAAGCAGTTCCAGTGTGAAGACTGGATTTTTGGCAGTTGGGAAATTGAGCATAGGTTTCAGAGTTCCACTTGAGGGAAAAAATGTTTATTTCTACCATCAACACTCTTTAAATGAGCTGACCTCCTTTTGCCTGCTAACAAAATCCCCAGCATTTGGCTGTAAAAGATGAAAAAGTAACTGAAGAGTAGGAGTAATCTTATTAGCTCCTGTCTCATCACAATAAATAAGCTGCAGTCTTATGTCTTTTATCAGAGGATCTGATATCATTTAAAAGCATTACAGTCCTGCATCACCCATTTAAGTAAATGCAGACAGTCATTGCCAAAGAGATGCAGTGAATTTTATTCCCTTAAAAAGAAACTCACTTTGTGTTCCCAGTATTCTATTACTCACCTTCTATGAATATTACACCCTGTGAAACAAGTTAAACCATGCACTTCCACTGAACTGAGAGTACACTGTCTCGGGCATCTTCAGCAAGAATTTCATCTGAAGAATTACAGCCAGCAGGGTGAAACTCATCGTATCATCTGTATATCCAATTAAAATGTTACATTTAGAACACCGAGTACTTGCAGCTAAAAGCTTATGAACAAGACTTAGATCATTCATCAGAATTATTCAATGGGTAACAACAATCTTTTCATTTTTCAGTTTCATGCTGCAATATACAGCAGGTGATCTTTACAGTGGCTCTCGCAATTTATTTGTGGTATTCTCTCTTCTGAATCATTACTGAACAGATTTCCCAAGCATGACAAAAAAAGTAGTTGGAGAGGGCAGTTAGTAGGAGAAACAACATTTTGATCAGTACTTCTATTTCAACTATGCTATAGTCCTGCTCCCAGTAACACAGCAATTTTTTTTACCCCACAGTTCAGAACAAGCTTTAGAGAATTACATTTTAGAGTCTAGTGTCCCCTGGCAGTTTCAGCTGCCTAAAAGTGACCCAAAGCTTAATGAGTGGCTTAAACCCCCCTCCGATCTCACATGCAGAGACTCTGTTTTCAAGGCATTTGCTCAGATAAACTAAGATATCAAAAAATAATCATTCACATCATTTGAATCTGTAGTAACATAGGTCCTGATTCAGCACATAAGGTTTAGAGTTAGAATCTAGATTTTAATTTCCCAAAAGTTTTGAGTCTGCCACTACCTGCTTTAAGAGTCTGTTACAGGGTTGCTTTTACCAGGGGACAACCTGTAGCTATAAAGGAACACATGGCAGCAGGACTAAACACAAACCATAATAATTGTTGCTGCAAAACAGTTTCTATAAATCATTCTGGTAAGCAGCATTTTCCCTGTGCTCATAAAATATGCTTGTTTGAGCTTTAATTGCTCATAATTGGCATATGTCCAAAGCTTATTCTTAGCACATGCAGTGTTTCAGTAAAATCCATTTTTACTGTTTGAAGCCCTGGGAACAGTAAAAAGACGCACAGATTTCTTCCACCTTCAACCTAGTCTGAGAACATCCTGATCAAGTTTTCTCAATCAGTCACAATTTAACACCCTACAGCCTAGCAAAGGTTCTGATTTTAGGTGGCCAGGTCTCCCCTCCAGTGTCTGTACTACAAAAACTTGCAATGCAGAGACTACCCTCAAACCACCTTTCCATTAGTATAAGAACATCATAGACGAGAAAAATCATCATTATGGATGAGTAGCCCGGAATTTGTCCCATATTCCTCAATATTCCACCAATTTTCAGGTGACCACTGAAAAGACACTAAGCTCAAAAGATTTATGTTCAGGGGGTTTGGGTGTCAAAGCAAACCAATGGGAGAATAGTCTCTGAGTCAAATGGTCACAAAGGTAAGAACTCATCCCTTACTTTTCAGCCCATTTAAGAATAACTTATTTTCTGATTTTAAATTACAGGGAGTTTTCCATCCCTCCCTTTTCCAAAAAGGAAAGAAAATCAAACAGAAAGACCCTGTATCAAGTTTAAAATGCCAAAGAGTGTTAGGAAATAAAAACTCAAGTCAATTCTTTCAAGGTGCACCTGTAATACTACACAATTCTCATCTTCCAGTTAAAATGCACTGTTTAACATATTACTACTGAGTATTCAAGACACAGGCAAAGACGTGTGATGTAGCAGAGCTCAGGTTTAGCAGTGAAACATTAACATCACCTTGACGGATTTGGTCTGCTATATATGTGAATATTTTAAGGAGAATAGAACTATATCATTGCACGCTCATAATCATCATCTTTTCTTCTGCCTCTTTGCAGACATATACAATGTCAACCTAAGCTTTCGGCAACCTTAATAGAATTTCAGTGCCCACTGCCAAATGGCCATTTGATGTTCTGCTCTGTGTACACTGATGAAGCAATCTGTCACAAGCCTTAATGCAGGCAATGATGACTATCCAATCTAAAGCTTTCACAGGCTTATAGAAATTTCTCAAGACTTTTGGAGCCTATAATAATTTGTGCAATATCACAAAAGAATTTGGAATCCTAGCGCTCTGTATTTAATGAAATATGAATATACTTTTTTAAATGTTTCTAGAAGAAATCCTACTCAGGCCAAAAGCATATTTTACACCATCAACCACCAGAAAGTTGTGATGGCAACTCTGAAATAGCAAACACTAAAGTGATTGCAAGTTACTGTAGTATGAAAATAACAGCCTCTCCTGCCCCCCTCCAAATTTGCTGTAAAGCCAAGCACTGATGCTCATGCCCTGCACAAGAATAGTACAATAAATATACAAGGACTGTAGCTTATTTGCATATTTTTTCATTTCCGAGAGACAAATAAAGATGCGGCTTTAGAGAGAATTCAGAGGCACCCTGTCTACTTAATGCAACCCATGTAAGAGATACAATTGCTGCTGACCTTCTAGAAGTCGTGAAATACACCTCCCTAGTGATTCAGAAAGATGCAGTTATTCCCCAAACCTAGCCTCTTCTCCCTTTCCTAGCAAAACCAGACCAACCCATCTGCTATTAAAAGTTGAAAGAAGAAGGGCAAGGAGAGCTATTTCCCTCTCTTCCTGTTGAAAGAAAAAAACACAACAGACAGTCTTTTGCAGGACCATTTGCATGCTGAGCTGTCAGACCATGCACTTTCCATTAAAGAGATAGCATCCCTTTTCATAAGTCCATTTGGGATCCATTTTAGTGTTATCTAAAAATCAAATCTACATGGTAATCCTTTTAATGTACTCTTGACTTTTAAAAACAGCTTTATGTTCCTTCAGGAAATGTTTTAAGCCATTACTCAGTAATTACTACTCACCCATGAAAACACTGATCTTTTACAATATATAATCAGTTTGCTGACTTAAAAAATAAAGCAGACTGGAATTCTGTCTCATGAAAGTAGTGATGAAAAACCAAGGTTAAGAGAGCATCCCATCACCCCTCCTGCCCCAGTATTTCAAAGTGGTATGTTTTTCCCATTGCATAAGAGGGGGCCTGAGGTGGTCACAGTTCCAGGTGTCTGTGTTAAGTCTCTGGCTGTGGACACTCTCAATTTCAGTTTTGTACTGGTGATCACTGCACAAGTAACCAATAAATAATTACTGATTTAGGAAGCGGAATTTGTATCATTGTGGATATATACAATACCCTAACCTTTTGCAAGCCCTGAAGTTTTGAATGACAGCACGCAACCTCCTGAACAGCTGGCAACATAAGCCATGCAATTTGTGGAGTAGCTCTGGTAAGCTTCAACTGTACATGAGCAACTCTCAGAAGAGTTCAAAAATAGTTCACATCTAGTGCAACTTCACTGAATTTATCTGCACCACAAGTGCAGTCAACACAGCAATGCTTAGCAAAGCTTCAGGGGTCTGAAATCACCTTGAAAGTTCTACTACCAGCTCCTAAAGGTTTTGCTTTGCTCCCTTCCAAACTCCTCTGCTCACCCAGAGGTGGTTAGGAGGCAGATGACAGTTTGAGCTCAACAGTAAGCCAGCACTGTCTTGCCTTTTCTAGCAGAAAGGGGACAAGAGCGTGCTCTGCTCAGTTTCAGCCCCTGTGTGAGAATGACCAGACAAAAGCCCATGGCTTCTGTAATGCAGATGCTCAGACTATAGGAGGTTCCTGGATATCCTGCCTTGATGTGCAGTTTAACAAAAACCCTAGATGCTTATACAAAATATAGCCCACTAACAATTGGAACAATCCTTCTCATCCCACTGCTGACCCTAGAAAGCACAGCACCCTTCTCACTCAACTGCTCTGGCAAAGGCAGCTTAGTATTTCAAGACTAGAAAAAGGATAGGGTGAAGTCTGTCAGAAAGAACTTGCTGTATCTTGAAAATAATATCAACCAAAGTTGCTGTTTTCTCAATACCACAAAGAGAAGAGAAAGAAAACAGAGGCTAAATACTTTCATTGTTTCTGTTTACTGGGTTCTAGCTTAAGCCTTACTTTGCCACAGTTTGCTTCCATGGACAGATTTTACTCTACAATTCACTAGTACAATTAGGACAGAGAAAGTCCTGCTCTTGGCCATTTCCCCCTTCATTCACAGGGAAAGGCATACAGACCCCAGCACAACACTATTCATTAAACATTTGTTATAGCTGCAGTTGGCTAGTAACTATATGCCTCAAACTAATTTTCACTATCCGCAACTGATTAAGTCAGGGCTCACAAGCCACAGCTGGCTATTAATGCTACCCCTCTTTACAAGAAACTATGCTGATAAGAATTAAAAGTGGTTTCTTGGCATTAGCTGTTGTATACTCATTCTATAATGAGTTCCTTTGAGGTGATGTATAGAGGCAGGATTTGAGCACTATTACCCTGGACAACAGGAAAGACCCAAGTAAAATTGCAAGACTTTTTTTTTCCTTTTTGTTTCTTTTTTTTCAGTGAAACGCCCCAGAAGGCTTTGAAAACTCTGCTGCAATTCACCATATATTCCAGAATAAAGTGAGCACTAAGGGTCTGGGGCAAGTTAGCATGACATTTAGTTTGCATTAAAGCGTCTTGGAAGTCATATGAAATATACTGTAACAGAGCATATTCTACTCTATTAAGCATTCAGGAGCAATGCAGTATTCAGAATATGGATGAGAAGTTGGAATTGCACACGACATTCCTCTTCTTACGGTTGACCACTGAGTTGAATTCAAGCTGATCCTAAGGGAGCTGTTTTCATTAACCTACAGTAGCTTTCTAATCCTATTCCTTGAATCTCAGCCCACCACCACTACAAGAATTTATGACCTGCTGCCTGCACTTTGGATTGTACTCACACTTTACTCTCTTCCTCAATGCGTCCTGCACCTCTGGATCATTACCACTGCTTCGTACAACAACCAATCCCCTTAAAGTGGAAGTCTGCTCTTCAGCTCAGTTATTCATGCTCCATTTAATTCTCACCAACATACGTGAAGATGCTGATGGCTGCACTTGGTTAAAAACAATGGGAAAAAAAATAATCATATGACCTAGCCCAGTGCGCAGACCTGAAAGGCTCCTGAAACGCCCCTCTTGAAGCCTGGCCTGGATATGTATCTACTAATGCTTTGCCTGAAACCTCAGACTAAAAAGAAATTCTAAACCAGTAACCTTCAGTTCCAAAAATCCTACACTTTTCGGCCAACAAACTTACCGAGCAGATTTTCCATGGGAGTCCCTATGGCTTGATTTGCTCAGTTTTCGTCCACCTCATCATGAGATTCCTGACCGCTGAAAAGAACTCCTTCACTGAACTAATGAAATAAGGTGTCTTAAGTGCCTTGCAATCCTTTTTAGAAAAGTCTGTATCTCCAGATGAGTCTCAATTTCACAGCATCAGGGAACTGTGTGCCAACGCACTGAACCGGAACGCCAGGGCTAGCAGGAGTTGCAGACAGCAATGCTAACATCAGGGTTATTTTAGATTAGAGTACTTCCAAATCAATTTTGGATTCAAACTTTTAAATGCACTCTCCAGAAAAAATCTGCACTGACTGAGTATTTTCAAGGCTAATTTTCTAAGCTTGAATGAAACTCATTCTTGTCTAAGAAAAAAGATGCAACTAACCTTTGCCAGAAAGAAAGGGTCATAGCTAGAAAATTAGGCAGACAACAGTCCTAAGAGAGAATAAAGTACCTAAAAAAAAATAAAAATCCCTGTGAAACTGCAAACAAAAAGCTCTGGGGATGCTGTTGGGAAGAGATTTTTAAATGAGACCAGAAGTTGTCACAACATTTGGGATCCAAGGCACTTCTATAGCTGAGGTCCCCCATCTTCCACAAGCAGTACCATTGCGGCAGGGGTGAGAGCATGCTCTGAGCTACCCAGGGCAGTAGGGCTACATTCCAGAATCATATATCATGCTGCAGTGGGATAAGGAAGGAGCTGAATATCCACAGCCTGATGGCACTTTTTTGCTGGACTAAAAATCCTGCAGAATTAAGACAGATCCTCAGCACTCTATAGAAAGAAAGTGGTTGTGATGAGAGAAGGGAATGTGTAAGACAGATGGGAGAGTTAAGGTTAAAGTTCAGACCAGAAGCAATTAAGATGGGTAAGAGTGCTCTGCAACTTGACACAGGTTTGCTTTGTATTCAGAACTTTTCACTAGCATTAAGCATTTTAACTTGTGTGTAGAGAGATTATAATTAAAACCTGACAAGCTTAAATTAGCCATTTATAAAAGGTTCTCCAGAAAGCTTTTAAAGTAGACTAAACATATCTATTAAAATAGAGGAAAGGAAAAAAAATCAGAGCAATTTTCAGTTACAATAGTTTTCCCTACCCAGATATCTCAAGAGATTAGACAAATTTAAATCAAAGTTCTGCAACTGTCCAAAGACTCTTAAAAAGGGGGAGAGGGAGGAAGTGTGGCAATTAGAAAAACCTTTAAAACCCCCTCTATTTAATAGCCACAGTGCTTTGGATGAACATAAGCACTTCAGAGACCCCATTAAAAAAAAAAAAAAAAAAAAAATCCGAAAAAGAACCCCGTCCTTATATTCCGTCAGGATTTTGAGCACTTCAGGGAGTGCTCTATGATGGTTCCGCAGGGATGGGGGAGTTATGTCAATCTGCCACCAGGCTGGGCAGTTCACAAGGGAGGCAGCCGAAGAGCTGGCTTTCACCAGGCCACACCAATTAAAGCAGAGGGAGTGTTTTCACCTCACACTGGCTGTTTAGATTAATTCTTAACATTTCAACCTATACAATTTTCCTATGAGCTCAAGAAACTGAATCTAAAGAAAATTTGTTCTCTATCAAAGAAACAAACATATCCACCAATGCCAAATGACACCAGGTAATTTATTCCTGCTCGAAAGAAAAAAGGAAAATAGCTACAAATATTTTGATATTTCAAGAAAAAGTTCACAGACTATAAATATCTGTAAACCAGGTTTGTGAGAATAAAAGTCATTAAGGGCAGGGCTGCTACAAAGTCCATCTCATTACTTCCAAGTCATGTTAGATGCCTTCTTTCCCTGGCTCACCTTTTCCTAGAATGCAGCACTTGAGAAATGTGTTTGGACATCTAGCTGGGACACAAAAAGCAAGCTCTGGTTTCCCAGCACACATCTCCAGATCTGCCATGACCTCCTCTGCTGCACAGGTCAAGGAACAATCCCAGCTCACTCTTAGCATACCTTTCATCAAAAAAAGAGGTACAAACATTTCCCTATTAACCTAAAGCACGCCTAAACAACCCTATGTCATTCCTACCTTCGATTGCTCCCAAGACCACATCAGCCTCCCTGTAACCCTGATATTTAAAGCTCTGGAACAGATGCTTTTATATGCTTGAAGTACATACTATGGGTATTTCCATAGGCCATAGGGTGCCATAACCTGCTGTAGCAGCCTGTTGCCACTGCTGAAAACTCAAACAGGACCACAGCATCCTATTTTTGGGTGAGAAAGGGAAGCAGACAGGAAGTGGAAGAACAGAAGTCAGCATGAACGTTATATAAAATATGGTGTAGACACAAGTACAGTAGTTCTTCAAAGGAAAGAGAGAGCCAGTTCCTGTCCCTGAGAAAAATAATCAAGCCGCAGCAGCAGTGATTGCTCTAAATCCATGTTGTTTATCTACAGCTTACATTCATTGCTTCCACATGCAAAATATAATCCTTTTCTCCAATCTACCTCAACTGTACTGCACTCCATGTGGTACCTCTTTTCAGAGGAGTGTCTAAATTATCTAAACTCAGGAAAAAAGAATGTTACTTTAAAGCAATCCATGATCCACCACAGCAAAGCGTAAGATGAGTAATTTGTTACTTCAAGTGCTAGGAGGTCTTTTTTCTTTTTTTTTGTTTCTTTTTTTGAGTGCCAACAGTATTTGAAGTGGTAACATGCACATAGAAATCTTAATTTAATTCTGCTTCATCCTTATATACGACTAGTGTACTTATTCCCTATTCACAGTGAACGAAAATCTGATGAGGAAAACCAACATCTGTTCCAGATCTAGTACCTAATAGAAGTGTGTGAATGAGTATTTGCAAAACCCAAGATTCACTTGAGTCCTTAACTGACCCGCTCACAAACAGGAATTGGGTGAAAAAGAATAGATACCTACATTTCAGGCACCCCAAAGTTCAAGCAAAAAAACCCATCCCATTTTTTGTTATCTGTCGCAGCAATTTCACAGCAACTGCCAGGTGTGCAATTGCCACTCTGTTTCTGCAGAATTAAACAGCAGAAGACTTCTCCAGAGACTTCTCACTTTTTATGCAGGTTCAGCCTTATTTTCACTTTATTCCCAAACCTACCATAGCTGAAATCCGGCCCCAGTCCCAAACAGGTCCATCAGGCAACACAAGAGTGGCAGATCCGTGCTGAAAGCCAGTGCAGCCCAGGAAGCTGACGGCTTGTTTCTCCTCCCAGCGTTGTAGTAAGACCATCACTGTATCCAGTGGGTTACTCTGCCATGGAAGTACCTGGTGTGAATTCCTCTCCCAGGTGAGAGCCTCTATTCCCCCCTGAGAAGAATTTGGCTCAGTTATCTCTCATAACAACCCCCTGTGGCCTTCTCACCTCCAGGCTGGAAAACTCAGTTCCTTGAACCATTCCCTGTAAGTACTGCCACTAAGATGGTGCTGGGCTGACATTGGACTCAATAGGCTCTCTCTAGTCTGCCAGTAGAACAGCTGGCAAACTTCAAGCAATGAACACTTACCTTTGTGTTCAAAGGCCTACAGCTGATTTCACAATTGACACGCTCACCTCTGGGAAGCAAAAGCTCGTCACTTTTATATATCACCAACGACACAAATCAGACACCCCCAAAATACTTACTTTTTCTTTTTTTTTGTTTTTTAATGAGCTCCATCACAAGCTATTTCTACAGCCTGGGCAATCTGAAAATTTGACTTTTTAAGAATATGCTTCCAGTGCTGACACTTCATGTCTTTTGCCTAGAGACTTCCGTCCTGCAACCATGGACAACCAGAGGGGTGAAACACGGTCACCTCCAGAGGGAAGTGTAGCCAACGGAGAGCATGCAGCTCTGTTTAAGCGGCCAAGAAAATCAGGGGAAACCCGTCCTATGTATTAGTGCTCTGAGACATCCTGTATGTACACAAAACAGGCACCACTTACATGCTTAAGATTTGCCCATCCCTCTCTCCTAAATCAACCCTCAGCAATAACAACAGTTCATCTGCTGCTACGAAGGTCAAGGGCTCTACCATCCCTCTGGGGATTTGACCTACTGGTTCCACAGAGTCTGACAGTATCAAACCTGACACTTAGATTAGTAGTTACTCCCCAGACATATCTAGTTTCCCATTTCTTCAGTTTCTAGTGTCAAAATACACTTGCAGTACAATATGCAAACCTCCACAGACACTATCCTCTCTGCTCTTCAGTTGTGGCAGGAAGAATGCCTATTTTTTCAGGAAGAAGTTGTACTTTATATTAATGTATTATCATACTAATTAACCCCTGAGCTCATTATTTTTGTTACAGAGCATGAAAAATAGTAAAGCTGCATCCCACAGTTAGCATCACATTATCAGCACACAGAGAAATATTTTGGAAGTTAGCATTTAAGACAGATGCTCTGCATTATCAACACCAGAGAACGATCTGTCTTTTATATGCAGTTCATGGATGGCTTCATCACAGTTTAATTTGGTGGGTTTACTTGAACCAATACATTGCAACACAATATATCACCCTTTTAAGGTCTGGATCAGCACGGGTAGCTGCACATTACCCTCTTTTGAGAGTGGTGAAGAGTTAAACCAATGGACCACTTCTTCCCATTCCACATGATAAAATTGGAGCAACCCTGTCCCCCCACCTTTTACACAGCCTTAATTTATCAAAATCGTTACTCTCTTACTCATAATGAACAGGGTTTAACTCATTTTCATCATGAACTGTGAAGTGTCAATTTCCCCTGGTGCTTCTGCAATCCAGTACCACTCCTGCACACCCAGGAAAAGCTCCTGCCATGTCACACAAGAGCCACTGTCCCCCTGTTTCAGGACGCCAGCATCTTGAAAGTCTTACAAGTAGAAGGGTCAACCTGGGTAATTTCTTGCCCAGCTTCAAGGAATTTTTAACAAGGAGACAAAAGGAAGCTTACACAGGCGGTATTAAATCTTACAAGGCCACTATGTGCCAAGGCTATTAGGAAAGTCTGAAATTGCAACAGAGCCCTACTTAAAAACCTACATATCCGGTTCTCCAAGGCTACGTATTTAAGTAGCTTGAAGATACGGTTTGTATCATTCAAGATGCTTTAACACTTTTACACAAACCCATAAGTCTGCATAAACAGACTGCAGACAAAAGGTGTACTTACACAGCAAGTGGTGGCAGAGAACAACTTGCCCTCATCAGCTCCATTGGGGTAAATGGGCACCAACTTTGCTCCTCTAACTACAATCCTTACATGGCTGCACTGGTCCCTTTCCCTCTCTTTGCCAAAGAACAAGCCAGTTCTGAATTTTGTGCCTCTCTATAAAACTGCCACTGGCTATTTTTGAGTTCCATTAATTCATGGACACTTCTGCAGGGAAGGTCCACATTTCGATCTGGCACATCTTGTAAAGTGTCGAGAGAAGAAAAATAAGCCGCAGCAGCCACAGCAACGGCAAGAGGATATCAAATGCTGCTTTAAGTGCTGATATATTTGTGCTTTGAAGGAAAAATGCATTCAGGAATCGCAGCAGGAGTCACCTCTATATAAAGACTTTGCATATAAAGGGACATTTATTATTCTCAATTAATGGCATTCTGATAGACACGTTTACATTTCTAAGTGTCAGATTCAGCAGAATACAAAATGACTGAAGACCTCTGAAAATCGCCATAAAAGGATCTAAAGATGACAAAAGAAAAAAACCCCTACATTTTCCAGAAGACAGAAGATGTCCTTTGATATTCTTTACAGTTCTGAAGCCTGGTTAGTACAACAAGGCTTTCCAAATACAGATTTAAACACCTGCAAACAGCAAAGCGAATTGCCACTACAGCTCCTTCACAGAATTCAGTGACTTCCACATCGAGAGGCAGTAATAGATCTTGATCACATCCTCCCATGGATTATTAGGGAAACCTAATGTGGCAGAACACTGTATTGTAGATCTCTGGAAAAAAATGAACAGCTAGAGGTCTCAAAAAAATTCACACTTTGCAAGCAAAATGTACATATTGTTTCTGGATTTTAAACCAACACGTCAGAAGTACTGCCTAAAAGGAGACAGAGAATAAACATCTTGATCTTGTGAAAGAAGACTATTTGTTTGGGGGAAAACCTAGGAATGGAAACCACTTCGGTGACATTTTTGTAATTGAAGCACCAATAAATTCTTCATACATACACAAACATGCCCACAGGTTGCTGGTGACATTGCATGCATATGGCCAGGACTGTTACATGAGTGTTTGTCACTTTTAAACGCCCCTAAGGCTGAAGAGAAAAAATGACATTAACTCAACCATGAGAAGCTAAGGACCATGTTTAAAAACAAATAATTAAAAATAAAATTGCAGACACTTAATGCCCAAAGCTATTTCAGTGCAACTCCCCGAGGCAACAGGAGGTCTTTCTCATGTACCTGCACTCACACATAGTCATCAAACCCTTCAAACACTCTCATCCATGGAAATGCTGATGTGAACTGTTAAGCAGTCAATGCATCTCCACCGAGCACAGAGACAGCTCACCTGGACCAACATAACCTTTAAATGGGAAGGGTGGGAGCGCACGTGTAGCCCAAGCTGAAATCCCAGATGCAATTCAGCACATGGTGGTTTGCAGCTTCTACAGCAAGTGATTTTGGAAAGCTCCTGTGTGAAGGTGGAAGCAGCTCTGGTTTCTGGTTCCAGCTAAATCCTGTCTCTGTTCTTCTCCTGGTGCCATTGCATTCTGCAGCTGCCTCTCATGGACTTCAAATGCATCTTCCTGGCTGTCCTTTTTAAGTCACCTCCTCCGAATAATATATGTATTAAAAAGAACAATTTTACTCGTATTTCTCTCCTTTCTCTGTTGGAAAGAGCTGCAGACTGTTTGCTTTAGCAGAAATTGTAACACTGGTTAGTTTTGTGGGATGGTTGTTGGTTGGGTTCTTTGTTTGTTGGGGTTTTTTTGCTTGTTTGTTTAATTAAGACTGTCCCATAGAAAATGAAACCTCCCTGTCAAGTTACACTGTAGTTTTGAGGAGTTCATATGAAAATGCCTAACCACCTATTCAGCCACATAAATCTGCATGCTGTGGGTATTCCTGCCTGTAAATAAATAATTCAGTACTCAAATAATAGCAGCTAAATTTAAAAAGCAGCCACAAAACCTACTAGCATTAACTGGAGTTTCAACGGTCAGATACGGTTTCTTGGGCAGGGTGGGAAATGCAATTTACTACCAAGGGAGAAGTATGCGTGTTGAAAACAGTTCAGCAACACCTCCAGATATAAAAGCTGTTCCTCAGCCTCAGCCAACAAGCTGCAAATCCCCAAGGACTGCAGCTCCCTACGCCCTCACACACAGCTCCATGACCACCTCCAGATTCACAGGACAAGCTCACCTTAAAAACCCAAGGGTTGATGCCAGCAGCTCCTCGGTTTGGATGAAGAACTGCACCATGAACCAGAAAATCTCAGATTAGAACTGCAGTTCTGCTATTGATTTCCCGCGTGAAAATCTCTGCATTGGTGTCTTCACTGGTGACAGGGAACCATCCACGCCAGTTATCTCTAAGAGGTTTCAAGTGGCTGTGCAGACGCCTCATAGCAGCCTTCCACTACCTGAAGGGGGCCTACAAGGATGCTGGGGAGGGACTATTTATTAGGGACTGTAGTGATAGGACAAGGGGCAACGGGTTCAAACTTAAACAGGGGAAGTTTAGATTGGATATAAGGAGGAAGTTCTTTACTCTAAGGGTGGTGAGGCATTGGAACGGGTTGCCCAAGGAAGTTGTGAATGCTCCATCCCTGGCAGTGTTCAAGACCAGGTTGGACAGAGCCTTAGGCGACACGGTTTAGTGTGAGGTGTCCCTGCCCATAGCAGGGGGGTTGGAACTAGATGATCTTAAGGTCCTTTCCAATCCTAACTATTCTATGATTCTATGGTCTCCAGCACTCTGAAAGCATCATGTTGCTGTACAAGTTTAAGTGTGCTGCCAGATGCAAAAGATTTAACGTGACAGGCTAAGATTCTTTGCTTACCTTGTGCTAAGATTCTTTAGCAAAGGCCAGGTATATAGGTAGATTAAAGAGATTAAACTTTCCACTGGATTATTTTAAAACTTCCATAAAGTCCTCACAATTAGTTCCTCTGAACACAGGAGTTTACATTTTCTTTTCAGGAAAACCCCTTTGGAACCTGTGAGGCACTCTGGAATACACAACATAGATATATATTACCACAAAAAGGCAGTTTTCCCTCCCTTTAAATGATGGAAAGTCAATTTGCATCATAATTACAACCAAGGCCTTGTAACGTTACTTTTAGTTAAAACAGTAAACTACTATAATAAAAGTGTACCTGGGGAATATTTAGAGAAAGCACTAATGATTCCTCCCCTAGTGGTTAATAAATTCACTTCCAGATCAATTTGTTCATGATAGAAACTTGAGAGCATAAACAGTTACACAAGCACATTAGAGTGTGTCTTTCTCAGTATAAATGATTTATTATAATGATTAGCAGCACATAAACAATTTAAAATACAACTCTAATTAGCTTTTTGGAAGAAAAGGAGAAAAACCTTCCTGACTCCCTCTACACATTATATTTTACTCTTCTAAGTGTGTACTTTTTAATTAAATCCAAATGTCACAATAAATTTAAAGTGTTTTATTACCACCCTGGCTAACTAAGCCATTCATGCAAACACCCATTATATTAAACCAGATACGGGACTGAAAGTGGTTGAGGAGAGAGGAAAAAGAAAGGAGGGAAAAGGCAATTACTTCTATGTTTGACAAAAGATTTGTACAAATGTTTAAAGACAAGACCATCTTTGGCAAGCTTTCTCTGTTCTATCTAGGGAGGCTGGCCAGCTAATTTCTCTTTAATACCTGTTTCCAAGTTTGAAAACGTCACACCTTGTTAAACTTTTCCCATTGAAAGCAAAAGGAGGAGGAGAAAAAGGTAGGAAAACTGGTCTGTGTAAAACCTAGCACAGTTTATTTTACTACAAACAGCCAAGGCAAACTGCCTCTCTACTTGTGAACACATAGACCCATCAGAGGGATTAAAATGGTGTCCTTCCTAAAGACACTGATAGCCCTCCCACAAGAAGGCTGCCAAATGCTGTCCATGATGAGATCCGGCCGTGGCTCTACTACGGGGTGAAGTACCACCTTCCCTTAACCCTCTCAGCTCAGAGGATGCAGCAGTCTGTGGGGCAGGCAGGTGCTCACCCTGCTGATGTTACTGGCCATCCCAGACAGCTCTCCCACAGCTCACATGTGCTCATGGTGCAGCTGGCATAGAAAGGGACCCTGGCTGGTGCCAGCAGCAACAGGCTTTTGCCTACAGCTTACGGGCAAAAGGGGAGAGAAAGGCTTTCAAGCACGGCTGGCAAGGTGCAAGTGCAGCTGAACTGGTGGTGGGATGCTGAAGATACAGTCCGGGGTGGCTGCCGAGCACCACAGGCCCATGGCCCATCTCTGGGCACTTTGTAGAGGTGCATGTTAGGGGAGCTGTGGGGCTGGGGATGGTATGCTGGAGAGACAGAGGAAGGGAGGGAAACCCATCCCCAGATCTCCCAGCCCCAGGTGGCGAACCCGGAGCCTCAGGGCCGCTCTGCAGCACTTTGTTTTACTGCTACATCAGCAGACTGGTCTAAACAGGACAGATTTAGCATAGTTCAGACAAAAGCTACCCATTAAAGAAAGCAGCTACGATTATTAAAATAGGTTAAAGAAAATGGGCACTGCGCAGATAAAGCTTTTGACCTTAGTGTGCAGCTCTCTCAAGAACATTTTAGCGTAATTTATCTAAATTAAAAACCAAACACCAAATTCTAAAATGGCACAAAAAGATCGTTTAAAAAATGCTATTAAAAAAGCAGGTCAAGGGTTGGAAATTAGTAATTACTACTACAATTAACCAAAATCAGACAGAGACACATAAATTGTGCATATTACTGCAGTTCACGTCAGAAAGGCGAATGTGAGCAGAGCACAGAAGAAAAAGCCTTCAAGTTGCAGAACCACTTGTATAATTAACCTCTGCCACAGCAGAAGACCCGCTCTTGTGAGCTTGCGTCATTTATTTCTAGAGAGAAGTGCTGCCAGTTACTGTACCCAGCTATTAGACCACGCTCTTCACCAGTTACTGAGCTCTTTGGAAACCGATATTTTGATTTTCTTCCGGTCTAAGATCTTAGTGCATCTTCACCCTATTAGTAGTACATTTGCCCTTCACCTCCTATTTGAATAGCTCTGAAAGAGATGAGAAAGGCCAACTTCTGAACATCCTGGTATTGAGGAGAGGTCATTTGCCAAAAATGCCACCTGCTAGAGTCCATATTGTTTGAGTGCAAAAGCCTATTGAGAACTGCAAAGGACAAAACATAAAGGTTTTCTAAAACAGACTACTTAACACTGGATGGAGACAGAAATACTCTGTATGCAACTAACATCCTTCAGATGATTTTCCTTAGGTTTGGGGGGACAAAAGATAATTTAACAATTAGCACTTTGTTCCCACTTCAATCTCAGAAGGGCTCTTTGTAAGCTTCCTTGGAGCAACTCTGAAAGAGCACAGTGGGATAGAACAGACTGACTACTGTTTTGAACTATACCCAAAATGAACTGTTCTCTAGGTCTTCCCTTGAAGCGATCATCTACTTCAGGTTAGATGAGGAAAATCTAGGTTCAAATCTTATTCAGGCTCCAGCTTAATTTTGAGAGCTCAGAAGGCTCCACAAATCATTTTAAGTTAACGTAATGAAAATAGGTGAACTTGAGAAGGTGGACAGGCACGAATGATCTCTTCCAAAATAGGGAAGAATCCATCTGTTCCCCTTTAAAGTACATAAAAGTCTTTGTAGCAGTAATGAAAATTCAGGGATGTAAGTCATGGACATCATTGCAGTCTATTAGAGAGCAGAGTGGGGCTGTATTATAGAATACTGTGAGCAGTGGTGATTATATAAAAGGGATGCTGCAAAGGCAGCATAGCAGAGGGAAAGTCAACTGATTCAAGGACTCAAGAATCTCAGTTCTTCAAAAATGGAGGGAGAAATGAAGATTTCTATCTTTTTAAGAGGCAGGATGAGTACAGAGCCACACGGATGCCTGAAAGAAATCAGGAAGATGGAGGCATAAAGCAGGATGTGCTCTTCAGATGCAGAAGGCATATGGCTGCAGCTCCAGATGAAGCACAGATGGTAGGTTTGCACCACAACCAGCACAGAGGCAAACAGGAGGAGGGCTCTGACACAGCACTTGGGAAGGTCTCTGTTCTTCCTTTCTTCATTCCACACATCAAACCATGCCTTTCAGCCATGCATTCTCACACCTGAAAAAGACACAGACTCTGTGCCAAGCACCTCAGGTGAGGTAGAGCTGGTCAGAGTATAAGAAACCCTGGCTGGGGGCTGCCCATGGTGGCTCTTCAGTTGCCCATGGATTGCAGCCACAGGTCCTATCTCCAGCTCTGTGCTAGCAAGTACTACCAGCTCCCTCCGTGTTGCGTCCCGCAGAAGAGCTACTATGGGCCTAAGACACTGAGTGCTTGCAAGCACCCTGCTGCCCCACAGCAGAGTTGGCCATGAAATCACCCTTTTGAGCCTTCTGCACAGGACTGCAGCACAAAGGGGATCACCTGCCACCTCCCATTTCTCTCTTTGGATCCGGTGCCTATGGGGCAACCTATGCAAAACCAGACAAAACCACACAAGACCCATGAGAAGACAGGTTGATCAGTCATCATGCAGAATAAAGACTAAAGGTTGAGAAACCCTTAACTAGTTTGAAATATTTTTCTGTGTACATTTAAAAAATGGCAGGTTCCACACAAGTTCTGTTTACCTCTATATCAGTTCTTCTGACTTGGAGCCAGTAATACCCACAAATAAACCCCTAGTATATGTCCTGCTTCCAAATCATCCATGCCCTTCTCTTCCTCTTCCCTTACGAGCGGACTACCCTTCTGCCATACATGAAGACCGAGTTTACTTTACCATTTCCAAACATACTTACGTGCTTTATAGTGTATCTCCTTGCTAACATTTTTAAAACATCCCTGTCAACCAACCTTCCAGTAAAGCATGTTTCATTTGGTTTGCACATTGTTCCCAAACTGTTCCTCTCTATTTTAGGGGAAAACCACTTTGCCATAATATGTATTATACAGTAGCGTAAATCCAGCAAGGGGAAAGGTGAGGATGACATACCAAATTGCATAAGCGATACAGAAATCCTTAGCCAGATTAGCATTTGACACAGTGTTAACATGAAATCTTACTCTCAAAGTAAACTGGAAACAGACTGACAGCCAGCACCCACACTGATCTGCCCTTGGGTATGGTACTGAAGCAAGAACGGCATGAACTTACACGTTATTTTGCAATTCAGCACGTAGTGTTAAGGGCTGAGATGTGGAGACCAGAATTTCATCCCACCACAGATTCCAAAATGCTATTTTGGTAAAGCTACTTTACTTATATTACCCTTCTCAACCTTTTTTTGGATGCTTAATTCAAACATTTAAACTTAAGAGATTATGTTTTGCTATTCTGCATGTGTACTCTGTCGTACATAGCACAGTATTAAACAAATACAAACACATGCAGGGTCAAGTCCTGTGGGTTTTTTTGGTTTTTTTTTCCTACATGATTTCTTAGCAGTTTCTTCCAATACATAAAAAGCATCTTCAGCATTTATTTCACGGAAATACTGTTGGTCAGCATCCACAGGATGTGTAAGACCTTTCCTTCACTAGGTAGGCATCTCTGCTAAACTCAAGGGTAAACACTTAAGTGGAAGGAGAGCTCTGAGAGCTTGCACGGAAATGCTGAGTAAACACAGCCCTGCTATCAACACTACTCCTTTAATGACAAACTCATTCAGATGTTAAAGTTGCCTCAAGCACTTGATCATGATATGCAGCGTGAGGAAAGTTCAAAATCAACTCCTCCTCCTGCATTCTCATACAACTTCAAACAGTAATACACACCTACCTAGCTTGCTTTACAGATCTTGCTTTGATAAGCATTTTAACTAGTTTAATACCATTTGAAGAGTATTCATTTAATTGAAACAAAATGAGACCTGTCACACTTTTCACAGCTGGTACTGTAGTAACAACTCACATGACTCCTGCAGCAGGAAGCAGCATAATAATCTTCACAACTGGCTTGCTCTGTAGATCTAATGGAAACTTGAGCCAAGACCAAGAAATATTTGCTTTCTTTGACTACGCATCACCAAGGAGTGCTCTTTGGAGAGTCACTGCTGTAAGCTTACAAGCTAAATGAGAACAGTGCACATTGAGAAACCCTAAGTATAGGTCAGGGTTTGGCAAAGGTTTTGTTGAGCTCAATTCTTTCTCTAGTTCCTTGGGATGGGCGGTGGGTGGGAAACGTCATCATTTCAGACTTGAACACATGGAGCTTGATCAGTGATGAGGAAAGAGCCAACCATTCTGAGCAGAAAGGAGACAGGATGAAAAGAAGAAAAAGCAGAGTATCCATCAAGTGTAGCACGGGGACTACCATGACACATCCACAGCTCTTTAACTGAATGCACTGTTTAATTTGATAAAAAGCTTATAATGGCAAAAGACAGTCAAAAATATTTGCTCTAAGAAGCAGTCAGAGCTTTGTTTACTGTACAGAAAATGGATTCAGTTGTGTACAGTGAAACATGCCACAACTAAACTACCCTGACTACAAGGCAGCAGCTTCTCCAGCCTGGGAAGGGTGAAGGGACGAGACTGTCAGTCTCTGGTGTCATTTTTCAAGTCTCGCAGATAGAAACCGCCTGACTTCATGGCTGGTCACCAACAGGAGATGTCAAAATCGTCTACCTTGTCTGGCACAGTTGCTATTGCCTTCAGCTCACTCAGGATCCTGCCAGTGCATATTTTTCTTCTGAGAGAGACCAGTGGCAAATTGCAACTCTGGATGCAAGCATGGCCACCACGCAGGAGCACGGCACAGTAACTGCCCATAAGGATGCAGAAATTGCACTGGGCACAATTAAAGCTGAGCAGTACGTTACTGCAGTGTGGCCTCTCTGGTTACTCTAACTCAGAGCCTGTCATCATTTCCAGCACCTCTTCCTCCTGGACTTATTACAACACTTGCAAGATAAAAGGAAAAAAAGGCAAGAAAGAGCAAAAAGCCACACCAAGGCTTTAGGTTAGCCTAAGATCTCAGCCTACAGCTACACCACGCTCACTGCAGGACTAGGAAGAATCCCCAAGAAATTACCCAGGGAAATCTGAACCCTTTTAACATAGACACACCAAACCCTTGAGACTGTTCACCCATGGACAGCAGTAATGCACCTATGAAACCCCAAGAAGAGCCTAGATGCTGTGACAGTACCACCAAAAGGGCCTTTAGCTGACCATACATCACATGAGGAAAGAAATCGGGAATCTCCATCTTTGCTTTGAAGCAGCGAGATGCTCATTGACCAGGTGGCCCCTGCATCCTGCCTGAAGGTTTGATGCTGGTGGGGCACTTTCCCTGGTAGCTCCATTAGCTAGAGACACCTAATGGCTTGATGGAGCAAGAAGTAGAAGGCGGCAGAAGCGGGCCCTCAGGAGTGCACTTCAGCTCAGCCCATTTTCTTTCCATAAGGCGCTCAGCAGAACTTTCACATGATGGACTCGGCTGCGGCAGGAGCAGCAGCGCTGTGTGCTTTGGTCCACACCCTGACAGTGCTGAAATACACCAGTTTGCAGAGTGGCATTGCTCCCCACAGAGCACATCATTATGTCAGCAGGGCCTTTATAAAAGCAACTCTAAGGCTCGCAACTGGAAGTATGGCACGACAAACCCCACAGCTTTGTGCGAGCCAGAACCAGCTGTTTCCCACGTCAATGCACCATGCCTTTGAGCATCAATGCTCCCATGAAACCAGGTTAAAAACCTCAGTGCTACTACCAATTCCTGAAAAAGGAGCAGTGATAATACTGCATCAAACCAATTTTATTTGGTCTGCATTTTTTCCCCCATTCAAAAGAGCACTCTGTTGCCGTTGCCGCTACAGGCAATCCCATCTCATTATGGTCAAGTCTACAGGGTGGACCATGTATAGCGGAAGATAAGAAGAAAAGATTATGTGAAACTTAGGAGCCGCACTTGGTGAAGAACAGCTGCAGCAGTCAGTATCTCAAGTATGTTACCTATGGGAGAGCATTATGTTTCTCTCCCACCTTCCCCAAAGTATTTAATTCAGGGCAGAAGGGGTATAACGCATTCACCTTTGAGCTCCTGTGCCACAAGAAACCATATTCATTCAGCTTTCCTATTTAACTAAATGGAGTTCACACATGCTACAGTATAAAGTTACCTCTTGCCATCTGAAAGCAGTCCAATCAATGCTGTACACAGAGAGTAGCATTTGAATCAGCCTTAAGTTAATTCTTAGTCGTCGAAACTGTGACAGCATGCTGACCCTTTCAAGTCAACTGGGAGCAGGCAATCTTTGCAGAAGATCCTCAGGCCTTTAATCAGATTCTCAGTGGGTTTTAAAGAGATACTACAGCATCAGTTTGTAAACATCTCTCTAGTGAAAATAAAGATTACTTCTGACCCAGCCAATTACTCAGTCCCAGAAGATATATCCTAGAGTTATAATTGAATGAACCATAGGGAAAGAAAATATATTTTAGGTAGGGGGTAGCAAACCCAAATCCCAACTTAGGATGCAGGCAGCACTGTATCCTGTGGAAGGATCATCTACAGAGAGAAATGCTTATGAAAAAAAGTCTATTAAATCATCTAGTCCTTTCTCCTAGCAGGGCAAGATTGCTCTCTTGAGCACAGTGCCCTACTAAGATGACTGCAAATTAGCAGCTGAAGCTCTTCCTAAAAAGCAGGTGTGATGGGGAAAACCAAAGCATTATTTTGCGGAGAACCATAGCATCATGTATTTGTTTGCCATATCACAGAGAATGTGGGGTGAGATATCAGCGCCCGGTAGCATGGATATGCTGTAATACAAGTAAGCAATGACAACGAAAATGCTGGAGAAAGAGAGCAGACGACTTGCGCTTAGCACCGAGACTGCCAGAGACATTAAAGAGTCTCTTGTTGCATTACTTTCAAACTGTAGTTTAGCATGCGGAGCCATTGCACTCCATTGTGGAGAGATATAATTACTGACTTAAAAGAAATCAAGTTATTTATTCTGGAGCTATTACAGACTAATGTGTAACAGACATCACCCGATGGGCCATAAAGGCTCCAAGGGCCATTACAGCCTTGCAGGTCAAGACCTATTTGAAGGGTTTTAAGTTCGTGGATCACTGCTCTCAAGCCAAAACAGCACAAGCAATGCCTGCATGCAGAAAAGGTAGGGGAGACTTCTGGGAGCAGCAGCTGCTTATACATTTTCACACTCAGATCCAACCAAATCACATCACTGAAAAGAAGTTTGGAACCCACAGACATGGCTTTTGCCCTTCCCATCTAGGAGTTCACCCGTAAGCTTGTACCTCTTTTTTTTTGAAGGGAGCATTGAAGAAGAGAATGACACTATATCCTTCATACTTCCCCATCAGGGCCCCCTTTCTATTTTACTTTCACAGGGAACTAAAAATCCCAGCCAAGTGACAGGTTTATAAAATTTTAATAGGAAAGAAAAAGGTATCCTCAGGCAGGATCTTATGTGCAGACTTTCACCATAAATGAATGCTCATGAAAATATAGGTTTTATATGGAAACACTGACAGAGCTTCATACACTGTGACATAAATGCCTCAGCATGGACTGACGTCTGAGGAGGACTAGCAAGTCCCACCTCCTGCAGCCAGAGGCTATCACATCATCTCCTTCTCTAACCCAAATGATCCAGCTTTATTCTTTCACTATTCTTTGGGGAAAGCTGATATAGAGACCAGCCATTCTGAAGCCAAGAAGCTTCCAAATTGTTAGCCTAGAAATATTCTTAGCCATTTCCAACTAGTTGCTCTAATGTCAATAAAATCTTTTGGGGTAAAAAGCCTGTTTTCCTTCCTGGCTGGTGTTTCCCCTCCCACTGTCCTCATACAGGGCAGACCAGCCAGCCTTTGTTTTGCAAAGGTAGACATGTTAAAGTGTGGACCCTTCAGTTTTCATGAGCATCCTCTGCCCCTGTTTCCACATGGATTTACTGTCCCTGAGAATGAGCAATCTGTGGTTTACCCATGATAGGCAAGGTCTAGCAGTGCCTCTCTCTAGCATTATTAACAGTGATCATTATCAGCAGTTTATTGCTCAATCCATTCCAGGACTGCATTTGCTTTTTTCCAGCTACCTCATACCTCAGTCCTTTTGAGGTGAACCGCCACGTGTCCATGCTACCCTTTCCCTTTTCTTTGGCCATTGCCAGCCAATGGCAATTCCTGCTTGTAGCAGTGATCCCAGTAGAGATCAGCTGGGGCTCCTGGATCCCTTTTCTTATGGTTGTGAGCTTCACATAGGAAAGAAACCAAAGGGCAACAGAACAAGACTTCAGTTCCCCTCCCATCAGTTACCTGCACTACAAAACCTTTCAGTGGTGTTTCCATGAGATCAGAAAATCTGTACTTAGTGCTCGCAAAGTAGCTCTCCCGCCCTCTATACTAAAAGGTAAACTGACCCTCTTCTGTTTGAAAGCAGAATTCATGGCTTTGGTTTCAGGATCTAAACTATCACTTCTGAAAAAACTGATGCTTGAGGTTCATTTCCCCTTATCTCACAGGTCTGGAACAGAAGCATTATTTCTCATTCACAAAAAAAGAAAGAGATGCCACAAGGAACAGTCACATCCTGCATATGCTGTCATTTCTTAGAGCAGCAGCAGTCTAAGAGCAGTGCTCCGTAGCTAAGGTATAACAATCCCATAAGAGCTAAAGCAGCGTGTTATTTTTTTGTCAGCCATGGGGTATGTACACGCACTTCTACAAGGCAAAGTTTTGCTTACAAAAAACTTGAGGCTTCTTAACTGCATGTGGAAGATGGGTAACAAGGAATGGTACCTGCGCAATGGACAAACCCAGTGGTGCTCTCAAGTGCAATGGTGATACAAAGAGCCAGCTCCACCCGAAAACTCCTCCTGATCTCCGCAGAATTTAATTGCTGTTTTCTTTGGCGTACACACACACAGAGCAAATTAAAAAAAAAGAGACAGTGTGCAGGGTGGAAGCACCATTGCACAGTATTAAAATGTCAGAGGTTTATGCTCAGTGTTGGTTTAGTCATGAGTTACCAACAACCACTGATGGCAGACATAAAGCTTACCTTAAATTATTAAGCATAAACCAGCAGACTGTAATATTTTGCTAAACCAAAGTACAGACACAGACAAAGATGTCATTTCAATATTTGAAACCAGCAAGTTTAATTTAAAATAAGAGCAAACCAATAAGCTCAGAAAATAGCAATGTGTGAGAGGAAAATTACACTGCTAGAGAAAAAAGTGGAAGGACTTAAGAAATTTATAAAAGTAATCTCCAAGTGGAAATTAGAAATCAACCCCTAGAAACAGAATAACACAAAAGAAATATTACTGTCCACTTTCTAAATCAATATAACACTGCTACACGACAGAATTACCATGGTAACTCAAGTAAAAAGAATAAAGCAATTCTTATTATTTCAAAATAAAATCACAGCCTGAAGCCCAGCTTTTATTACAACTGCTGATAGATCGCTGGCTTGTATTTATCTGAAATATTGCTTTTCAATCAGCTATTTTATGAATGTACAAATTTCACTGAGCAGCCCACTTAGACTGAATGCTTAAAAAACCCCAAAAAGACTAGTCAATGAATCGATTATACATATGCATGCAATTTTTTTAAAGGGAGTCTTATTATATCTTTTTTCCTTTTTTACGCTATCTGAATTAAAGAGAGATAAGAGAAGAACGGGAGTAAGTTAAAACCTTGTTTAGTCTGACCTCTCTAAATTCCAAGTTAGATTCCCTGGAAAAAAACAGCAATAGGAAAGAACAAAGAGGAATAACAGCCTACCCTAAATACTGCACCCCCAGCACAAGGACAGGGAATGCGTGTGCATCGGGGGTGTTCGCAAACACACACAGAAGAGACACATCTGTTCCCTCCTGATCAAAGAAAAAGAGAAAACATTGTCTAAATACAAAGTTGCTCAAGGACGTTTTGACTTGCCCTGCTGGGTACTTCAGACATTTCAAGCATTGTTTGTACAGCTTGGAAAGTGCATCAAGCACAGGATACTTGTCTGCATTGAAGCTGCGCTAAAGGCAGAGCTCAGTCAAGTTCCCCCACGCCTCCACTGCTGGTGCCGCCTTTTAAACACATTAGTGCAAGGAGAAAACCAGCGGGTTACCTTCTGCTCCCTCCCGCCGGACGTTCAAAAGAGCATCGATCAGGAACTGAAAGCAACAGCCCTCTTGAAAATAGCAGTGCTCCGCCTCTGCCCCTGCCCTTCCAGTCTCTCCTTCCTCCGGCCACAGCAAACAGCCCTGAACCAGCTGGATACCCAGACAATCAGTAGATAACACGGCTGAGCTCCACGGGACCTTAGAGCAATCGCATGGAGTACCAGCACAGCAGCTGGCTAAGAAGTTAAGGCACCATCTACCAAAACAGCGTTGCCAAATAAGCATCTGTAGACTTGTCAGGATGTTTTAGAGTACAGTCTTACCTTCTGTTGCACACATGAAATGGCAGAGGGGAACACAACCAACACAATCATAGCAGGAATCAGAGGGGAATGTGACTATGCTCTTCATTATGGCAAGAAGATAGGCTAGCAAAAGTCCTCAAAAATGTGCAATTCCTTGGACTAAACCTCACGGACATACATTAGAACAAACAAAAAAGAAAAAAGCCTATTGAGAGGGGATCAACACAGCTGCCCTAAGAACAGTCAGAACACTCCGAGAGCAACTGTTGCAGTAGCGCTCCATCCCTCACATGAGGTCCACGAGTTATTTTCCTCTTCTTCTGTGGAGCTCTGGCCTCCAAACACAGCATGGGGGAGCAGGCAAGGTGGGACCCAGGCCCAGCACCGTGCCACAACAAGAGACAGCAGTGTAGATCTCACCCTCCTCTTTGGCTGGGCAGGGCAGCAAGGGCTGTGCAGAGAGAAAGCAGAGCAGAACAAATCTGGAACACCATGAACAGACACCTGCTTACCCCTCAGGGGGGGTGAGGCACATTCCCTCAGATACCCAGGCCCTAGTTTTAGGGAATGCTAACTTGGGGTGCACAAATTCCTTAATACTGGCAAAATGCCTTGAAGATTAAAAGCAGCAGCAATGTGCCAAGTATCATAGCTAGAAATAAAGGCAAATGCTGCCACAAAAGCAATAAACCACCTGCCAGCTGTCTTTTATATCAAAATATTTCAGTGTTCTTAGAGCTGCTTAATTTCCCAACTTGCTCCAAGTCCAGAGGAACTTTGTGGGTTGTTAGTTTTGCCATATAACAGTGACATTGCTCATTATTCTTCAAATAGATTTAGTAGCTGTGATCACACTCAGCTCAATCTAGAAGTATGCACTGTCTTTTATTGTAATGTGGCCCTTTGCTGTCTACTGCAAATGGGTTTTAAAAGCAATGGTGGAAACAATGTGTGCTTAATCTGAACGCAGACTGCAGATAAGTCACACATTCAAATATCCTGTTTTATGCGGTATCTGGTTGTATTTTAAAACACTCTTTCTAGAGACTTCAAGCCAGCAGAGGTCACAAACAATCATACACAGATTAGAAAACGGAAGGAGCTGGGGGGAGCGAAGGGAAGCCTTGTCTGACAAACTGAAATAGGACACTCTAAATTGCACTTTGTATTTCTTTAAAATGAAAAATGGCTACAGTAGTAAGCTTCAGAGAAACAGTAAGTGCAGGGGTGGTTAAAGAGTTTTTATTCAAATAAAGTCTTGCCCCAGGAGATAGAAGTAGAATCTTGAAATATGGAGATAGGATTTTACATGTGCTAAAAGCATCAATGTGACACTTTTTGGAAAAAAAAGGGGGAAAATACCTTCGTTGTTATAAATGACAAAATAACAACTAAATGTTTGCTTTGATCCCAGCGCATAAAGGGTGAAGCTTTTAGGCAAGAAGCGGCAGGTGATCTCAGCTCTTCTGCAAGTCCTAATGCTCCTAAAAGCCACTCTTCCAGTTTCTGTAATTGGGCATCAGTAGTTAATGTAGTATTGACTGCATTACATGCTCCTGTGCATCCTCTCACTAATGCCAATTGCATCACCTTGTACATTTACCATATTGCTTAGCCAATAGCTGTTAAAAGCAATCCAAATCATGAATCATATAGGAAACTTTTAGCAAGACACGACATCCAAAGGAGACAATTTACAGTTGAGTTAATCTGGGTACATTAGCGAGACATGGATTCAGGAAGACAGACCAATTTATGTTACTTTAGTTTTACCCTTTATTGCTTTGTATAGGCAAATGAATGGAAGGGCATGAAGTAAAAACAGATATAAAGGAGTCCTTTTCAAAACAGATCTCCATTCTGTGCAGACAGGTCAAAGGGTTTGAGACTGATGCTTGTTTGGGCTTTCATAACCATAACAGGCTACTTACAGAAATCATTTTCCACAAAGGAGTATAAAGATAAATATATAATGGATTCTGAATAATGTTCAATACCCACCCCCACTGCAAGTACATTAGGCATAAACCAGGTTGTTCAACATTATCTAAGGCTTGGCCTATCCACAAGACACCTGACATCAGAGTGCCAAGAAGAGGCTTCACACCAGGTCCCAGGTAGGTCTGCTCACGAGCTCCTTCAAGTGGGAGCCCACAGCAGGAGGTGTTCTGCAAAACACACCAAAGCTCACCAGCTCAACCAGCAAGCACATTGGCTCAAGCCAGTCATCCACTCATACATCTCTACCATGTCACTTGTCAATATACAGGAAGTTCGACCTTCCCCTGCCTACTTGACTCAAAGGGTTTTGAAATGTATAGCCATCTCTCTGGAACTGAAGAAAATGACAGGAGAATGAAAGAAGTATTGGTTAACCCACATCAGCTGCAAGGTAGAGCCAACCAGGAAACAAATTAGTAGCAAGTTCCCTCTGAAAAAGTACATTTTACAGAACAATTTCACACTGGATGCTTGACCAAAAGATGCATAACAAATTGACATCACACCTTTCTGCTTTTCTGATCAAGCTCAGTAGCACCAGGAAAATAGAGGAGATGAGGAAAAAAGGACAGCCAGGAACTGTGATACTGCCTCATTTCTTAAGGGCAGCGAGTAATTTGCAATACTTTCGGAGGGGAAAGAAAAAATTTAGGGGAAGCAATGGCTTATCAGACAAAAACTTTACAAAAGAAAAAAACTGAACTGTATCCTTAAATACAGGATTCCAAGATACTGGAAACTCTGGTGTTCTAAGCCTGGTTAAAATGAAAAAAGAAAAAAAAAGAAAAAAAGAAAATCATGATTCCTTTGAAAAGCTTCCAGAAGTCCCTTCGAAAGAGTTGCACATGCAGGGAAAATGCCAAAACAAAACATTTTCACTAGCTGATCAATTTAAACAGCTGTGGTAAAGCTGCAGCCACTGGCACCATCATTAACAATTTAAAGCATGGCTGCTTTTGTCTTCCTTCCCAGTTACATTCTCATTATGCCTTTTTATTTATTAGAAACACAGTCCTCTGGAATACTTTTCTATATCTGAGATCCATAATAAACCAAGTAGGAACATCCCTGGCTTCTACTCAAATGGATGTTTACATTGGCGAGAGGGTTAATTGTTTAATTCTGGTCCAAGTTCTCTGCAGTTCAGTCATGAATATGCAACAATCATCCACTTTTTCTTGAAGAGAAACTAGAACTGTTGAAATCAATAGTTTAAAAATAAGGCAAATAATACTTTCACTGCTCAAATCACCCTTTCAGAGTTTGATAAGCATGCAAGGAACTCCGAACACTGGTATAAAGAATTCAGAAATGTTCAATGAAATTAAAAAAAACCTCTAAATTTGGAAAACAGCATCCATTATCTGCTTTGATGCACAATATACGAAGAAACGAGTTTGCAAAAACATTCACTGGAGAACCGAGCATCTGTTTGCACAGATAGCACCCAACATCGCGCTTGAAAACTTGGGCCAAGGAAGGCATCCTGTTGGAGGACAGAGAAAACACACACACTGAGAATTAAACAACAGTGGCTACACTGAATTGTTCTCAGACCATCTATAGGTTTAATTATGCTAATCTAATAGTGAACAACTTTCATTTTAAATCGCCCTTCCCTCCACCCCCAAGTCTTCAGTGAATAGGAGCTACATTCACTGAATAAATCATTCCCTGGCAACAGTTACGCACATTATTGAAGTTGGGGGCAGTGATTTCTATACGGTTTAAAACAATGTCTATGTATTCTAAATGATGACAGTTCTGTCCAATTTTTAAAAGATATAGACCCATTAGAAGTTTTATAGTTCAGCATTCAGCAGCATCTGCAGCGCCTTTTTTATTCTTATACCGCAACACTTAATGCTTGATACCATTATTCTGATTTTGAATTGATTTCAAGTAAGATACCTTATTTGCCATAAACTTTCATATTCTTTACCTAAGTAAGACTCCTCAAAGATGCAATCAGTCATAATGCTAAAAGAACAGTTTGCCTTTAGCAGAAATGTAATAGTTCCTGCTAATGACAGCAAAACAAAACTTTGAGTAGCAAGCACATTTCCAAAGATAGTAAAACCATTTCTACACACAAAGCCTAAAAACCTTAAGAAAGCCTCCAAATGAAATCAATTAATCCTCCAACCATGATAAATTTCTTAACCATTTAAGAAACCTATTTCAGACTCTGCTGTGACCCTTTATCACCAGACTTAATGGATTACTTTATTAATAATGCACTGCTCTTAAAAGGAATTTTTCTCAAGATTCTACCATAAGAGAGCATTTTTGGAATGGCTATGACAAACAGGCTGACATGTTCACATTGTATCTATTAAAGATAATAAAATTTAACACTAACTCCAAAGAAGACAAATTATGTTCCTCTGCCAGGGTATCAAGCATACTTTCTCCTGTATTAAACCAAAATTAGAGCAAACTAATTTCCAGGAACCAGCTTCTTCTTTTGCCACATTAACTAAGCTGAAAAGTGTTCTTACACTGTTTTAATGCTTGTTATGTCAATGAGACAACTATCACGTGTCACCAGTATCTGGGAATGAAGAACAATGACATCTTATACAGATACCTACTCAGATCCTTCAGCTATTGAGTCTTACCAAACACTAAGAACTATTATGACTGTGTGGCAGGAATACTCCTATGCAAAATAGCTTGCTCCTATTAGGCCTGCTAACTCCTTTCACTCATATACTTCCCATAGGATGAAATTTCATTAAATAGAGATCTAGCTTATCAGTGCTCCAACTACATTACCTTCTATTTCTTGAAAAGGTTTAGGCAATTACTTTACTATCTCATGGTTCTCTCATGCTTTTATATTTGCCATTTCCAGGGGCAGAGGCACCTCTAGGAAGACTACCTCTAGCTTTACTCTTTAGTCATTTCTGGTGAAACCAAAGTCTCATGGTTTATTTTGCTGCCAAATGTGCTCGGGTCTTATTCAGATTCTCGCTTTTACAACCTTCCATCTCCTCTTCATAAATATATTAATCCATTGTTGTACATTTGAGTCACAAAGGACACCGTGTCACGAACTAAAGCCAGACCAAACCTCTGAAATTACAGCAAGACCACGTGTATCAAGATCAAGCCCTCAAAAAATCAACAGGTAACCCAGCTAACTAGGTAAATACAGGATCTATGGTGACCTGAATCAAACATTCTTTGAATAAGCTGATGTCTGGGAAGATGTGCAGTGGTTCATTTTACATGGAAAGTTAAACAATGATGGAACATGGAGAAGGTCCAAGGTAGAGGCACACAAGAAGCAGAAAAAAAAAAGAAAAAAAAAAAAAAGGAAAAAAAAAAAAAGAAGAGGCAGCTTTGGGAATATTAGGCAACAAAAAAAATTAAAGTCCACATCATGTGAGGAAAATTCTGCTCTGCCATTTCACCTCCTTTCTCTTTGTGTGATTCCTCAATAGATATACTCAAGAGAGGTATGTTATAAAGAAAACACAAGTTACCAGCAGCTCATAGCAAGGCTCTTCTTCCTGTAAGGCACTATATATATTAGGCCTGTGTACAACCTGTATGTGCCTTATTCTTGTGTGTAAAACTTTTTATCAACGGAAAAGGATCATCAAGACCAGTCTTGCTGGAGGTAGATCTCTCTCCGTATCCATCTACCTATCCATAGGTACTTCCATATGGCAGCTGGCATACTCATTAGTGAAGCCAATCCACAGCTCTGCTGTCCTGGCTAAGGCCCTGTGGCACCATTCCTGTAACTGCCATTACACAATCAATTTCACTGCTTTTCTAATTCCAAATACTGCTTTTCTTTCCTTCTGTGCAGGGTAAGATGGGCTCTTACACAACAGGGAACCCAACTGCTGCTACTAATCCAGTTTCAAATTACCTAATATTCATTGCCCTAAATACCTCCCATCAACCTAAGACCCACTCTCCAACCCCAATGCACACAACCACAGAATATCTGGAGTCTTCTTTTATTTTTAAAGAAACTATGTAAATGTTTTAAAAGAAAACCATGGTTCATATATGGGTACAGGTTTAATTGAATCCACCAATATATTATTTACTTGGCTTACTCTTGCAATCTCTTTAGTCAGAATTCTGCTTGAAAACACAAAGGATCTGTGATTTGGGGTGCTACTGCCTATGCAAACATCGGGATGAACACACAGCTGATCAGTGTTCTTATAAGCGCACACACACTCAGTAATTTGGTTGAAGGATACTATGTCTAGTTAACACAGTACAAGTTAGCTAAAAGGAAACTTTCACCCCACACACACATAACAAAGAGCTGTGATTTCTATTAGTGCATTTCATACCATACATGCTGATTACCAGGCTGTGCTTCATTGTTAACAGAGATTACAGCTGGGATAAGCTGCAGCTTTTTGCTAATTGCTATTATGATGACTGAATTTTTGTTTTGTGTCAAGCATTATTCACACATTATACTCCAAAATTTGATCCCTCCATGATGCATTATTGATTCCATGCAGGCAATCATACTGCCGCCAATGTGAAGAATTAATTTGGGCTATTCTACTTGATTTGCATTGCTCCATCATAGCAAAACATAGTTCTATAGGGAAACACAAATTGAAAAGGAAGATTTAACAGAATACAGAAAATGCTGCTGTCCTTTAAAAAAGATGAGTCCTAAAGAGGAGAAAAAACCAAAAAAAAAAACCCAAACCCAGCACAACACATGTGGTCCAGAAAGAAATCAGGTCAGTCAGCCAAATTCATCTTAGTCAGAGGAAGGTTACAAGAGTAGCCTTTTACCTCTAATAAAGTAAACTAGCTGCTTCAACTTCTATTGCCAAAGAAAACAACTGAACACCTTTGAGAGCGCCACTGCTTCAAAGCCTTTGAAACCCTGTTAGCTTCATTTGTTTTCCCAGCTTAAGCAATACTCAGCCACTTAGCATGTCTTTTATCCACAGTCCAGTCAACTCCAAAGCTGATCCAGAAGATGTGTAACAGATGCTTCACGTCTCTCTTTCTTTTTTTTTTTTTTTTTTTTAAGTTCTACTATGTTAACAAAGAACTTATGACGAAATCTCAACAAAAATAAACCCCAGGAATTATTTATCTTTTTTTCCTTGAAAAAAGATTATTTCACAGTTTTAGGATGCCAACTAATTCAAAAGTGCAAGACAACTTACACATAGCCACTGACCCCACACTGCATCAACTCTTAGTCAAAATTGGATCGAATCTGCATACAGGAGGGCACTGATGCCTTTCTGTTTGGTCTCATATTTTAAAGGTGTGAAATCTTTATGAAAAGTCCATTCACATTTTTTCATTCTCCCAAATGCTTCTCATCAGAATGAAACAAATCCTCAGAACCCATCCCAGACTCTAGATTCAAATTCTCCGCACATGAATACACCAGATTGGTAATTTTAGAAATCAAACTTATAATGAGATAAAGACATCAAAATGTTAGATGCAAAATACTGGGTAGTACTCCCCCACCACCCTTTTTTGGAAGGCGAGGAGGAGAGAAAGAGAATAGAAACTTCAGTAGAAAACCTCTGGTTAAAAGTGAACATCCACCCACTATTTTCAATAGTGAAGCTTTCTTTCCTAGTTATTCTTCAGTACAGTCTTAATTCAGTTTTAAAATACCAGAAGACATACATGGGTTGGGGAACAAAAAAAATCATATCGCTCCAACCTGTTAGCATTGGGCAGCTTTCAGTGCTATTCACAATACAAGATTAGCGCCAGTCTGACACAGAAACTTTGAATTACAAGTTATTTGTCTCATAAATATTTTAAAAAGCAATACATATATTCAAGTAAAATCAATGCTACTGCCAAAATGCTCAACTTCCAATTTCTCCAAGCTCTTTGGCTCCCCGTGAAAAGGTATTTCTTGTATACAGTCTTGCAAATACTCAGTAATTTCTGCTACTTCCAAATGACAACTGCCTATGACTTAATGCAGAAAGAGATTTCAGGGAAAAAAAAGGAAAAAAAGAAATTTTAAAGATCAGAGAATCCAGAAACATGCCCATTATACAGCACACTTCACCCATATATAAAGGTGAAATAAAACAGTGGGAAAATAGCTACAAACGTGCATTAAAAGTTAAGATGTGGTTCCCACTTTCAATGCACAAAGTGCAGCCAAGTTGGAGGTCCTTGGCAAGACGCAGTGCTGTCGATGGAAGTCCATTTGGATGGCTACAGAAGCGTTCTGCACTGCCTCAGTTTTAGTCTTTGCTTTCAGTGCACAAGCTATGAGGGAAGACCTAAGCCAAAAGCAGCCTTAGAAAACCTTATCAAAAAGTTGTGATTAAACTTACCACATTCGTCCTAGAAACTACTAGTGACTGCGCAGTTAAGCTGCATGCCCTGATAGGCAACGTGCAAAAGAAGGCATCAGGTCATTCAAATTACTAACTAACTAACTAACACTATCATTCTTTACATCAATTCGTACCCCTTAGTCATCCTTGATAAGAAATAGGCAGCTTTAAAAAAATAAGTATATGTGAAGTCCTAAAATAAGTCAAGCTCTCCTTCAGCTTCATTCCTTAAATTACCTCCCAAATGAACCTCCACTTCCTCCATTTATAGAAGGGAGTAAATTCTTAAAATAAGCCAATGCTTTTTAGCCAGAGCAGCTTATTAGCTTATTGTCATTATGTTTATAGCTATGAAGAAAAGCTGTGGGAAATAGATATTAAAGGCACACATTAAAGATACCCACATGACATGCAATGGAAAGGAAGGAAATTCTCAAAATTAGATTTACAATAAAAGCTATTAAAACAAACAGGGTAAAATGGATGTATGAGGTAACTTGTAGAAAGCAAAATCTAAATAAATATTAAAAAAAGACAAACAAAAACCAAACAGACAACAACAACAACAAAAAACCCCAACAAACCAGAAAACAACCCAAAATCAAGTTGTTTCTGCTGTCCTTCAGCAGACACAGCCTGGGGTAAACCCTTCTTGACTGGTTCTATCATGCCAGAGAAGATATTAAAGAAAAAAAAAAAAAGAGCATGCATGCTTTTACCAACAAAAGAGAAAAATATCAGAAGCTGAAAGCAGAGCACGCTGATATGCACAGTGCGCATCTGTTTCAAAACTATTTATTTCCACGTTAGCAGCACACAGAAGACACCGAGCACAGGCTTATACAATCTCAGCCCACCTACCGTCCTCCTTGTCCAGCACCATCATCTCCGCAATCAAGAAAAGTCTGGGGACAGATGCTTCTTCTCTAGCAGCCTCCGCTCAGGGGAGAAGAGAACAAGTCTCTGGGAACACAAATGAGCTACGGTACAGCTGATCGTCCTTTAGCAGCAAGTGAGCTCTAATTACCCAGTTGTCCAGCTTTTAACCTAGATTGCACTCAGTTAGAATTACACTCAGAAATAAAGCACTTTGCAGATACAAATGCAGTCTCACCTACTTTTGTGCCTCAGAATTGCAAGGAACTAAAACTGCAATTTAGAGAGAAGGGGGATCAGAGCTGTTTCTTTGGTTTTCACCTTCTAAATGGCTCAATTTACACAGTATAATCTACTTTAGCATAATTGCATTTGATAGCTCATAACCCTGTCTATTGCAACTACACAGCTTTCAACCTTATAAAGTGTTTTTCCCTTTGGATTTAAGCTGAATCTAAATCTAAAATTATATTCAGAGAGGGTGCAATACCTAAGCCCGACTACCGCTGCCTCCGTCTCCCAATTTGCGAGCTTTGCACACTTGCTATTGAATAAACGAACGTATTTCCCAGGGACCCCTCTTCTCTCATTCTTCCGTCAGGGTTTCCTGGCAAGCAGCAGCCTTCCCAGCTCGGCAGCACCACCTGCAGCCCGGAGTCGCCGCCCGCACCCGGACCGGGACCCGAACCAGGACACGCATCCGCAACCGCACCCGCAGGTAGCGCCGGGCCCGGCACCCTGCTCCTGGGGACGGAGCCGCAGCGCGGTGGGGAGAGCCCCAGAGCGGAGCCTCGCAGCCTGCTTCTGAAACCAGCCCTGCTCCCTCTCCCTTTATGAATGCCTCGGTCCAGAGCGTTTATTCCAGATTTGCTCCTGTAAGAACGGGGATTTTGTTCGAAACCAGCTTCTGGCAGGTCAGAGACTCAAAACTCCCCGCAGCTGATGCTGGCGACTTGATGCTGCCTTACACCAGCCCTGCTACTCAGAGCTAGATTTCACACCTCTGTTGTAACCTAAAACTTGATACTAATTTTCTGTACAAACATTTTTGGTTTGTTTTCACACCTACATATTAGTTTCAGGGAATGCTCTAGAGAATATAGCTCCACTTTCACTAGGTTGATACTAAAATGAATTTATCAAATGCAGTACAGACCCTTACAGGTTTGCTCACTTTTCAGAAATGCCATTGACTCCCAAATATAAATTGGCAAGTTTGAGGCCCACATCTTTTATCCTTCTTCTTGCAATTCACAACCCTTATTCAGGCATCTCATCTGTTGTCTCCAAAGGACGGCGGGATCAGGCGCTTCGCTACCAAGATCAACAGCACCATTTCACTCATCTCTGTCTTTTAATCCGAGAAAACATTTCCTTCCTGCTTTAATGATACTTCTTCCTCCCCTTTACAACTGATACAATGGTACTCTAAAAAGCACGATAGCAGGCTCAAGTTATATATCCTTAATACCTATTTTTAATTAGATTCCTTATCCCCAGCTGAAGTGGTTTTTCCTTCCCCTTTCATTCCGAATACTTAATCCTAACAGTCCTTGAGCATATTTGATGTTAGATGTATCATTTTACATTGAACCATTTTCATCTAGTACTTCCAACAACTCCTGTTTCCTAGTGATACTAGTTTGCAAGCGCTGAATACGTATTTTAGCAGAAGAGTGCAACCACCATAAATAATCATTTTCTTTTAAGAAGTATCACAAGCTAAAAAGGAAGAGGACTTTATCCTAAAGATTAAAGTCTAATAGTTAAAAGCATCAGTGCAAAAAACTAACAGAAATACAGGCTTTTCTAAATTGGAGGTATTTTTATACTTCTAATATACTACTGGCCTCCATTAGAAAACGGCGAACTCATTCTGTTTCTGTTTGTGTACTTTTCCACCCTATTACCCTCAAAAAGGACAAACTTACCCCAAAATATATGGTACATTTAAACTAACGCTATTTGGTAACTGCAAGAAAGGCAGATTTTTGATAAAAATGAAATTGGACATTGTCTATTGCAGCTGAGTTCCATGGCAGAGCAAACTAGCAGACATAACGCGCTTGTAAAAATATATGGAGTACCAGATCAATGTATGTTTTATTCCTTTACTTCTTCATCATGTCAGAGAAGCTGGATTACTCCCTTTGCAAATGGATATTTTGAAACACTTTATCTGCTTACTTATTTCACACACAAACAATAAAAAGAGTTTTCTAACCCCCAACACATTTGTACAGCAATTAAAGTCAACTACAATTAACACAATCTGTTGGAATTAATCATGGTACCTGATGTCAGTTTACTTTTTTAAGCAGAAATCTGGTCTTTGCAATCAAAACATTTATGTATTTGACAAATATCTTAACTCTCATTATCTTGAAATTTATAAATGCGCTGCACGGTGCGTAGGTTGGCTTGCCCACAGCAAACTCAGCAGTGATTTACGCAGTGGAATTGACTAAAATGCAAGCCTTGAAGTTTTTCACTCTCAACCTTTCTCTTCCCTACCCTCATCTCTCAGCTCCTAAAATTTTTTTTAGGAAAATATTTGCCAAAGTTCCACTGTTAAATGGTATTTTCTAATATCAAATCATGTTGCATCAGTCACGTTATATCATGTCACTTCAAACATACAAAATGATTTTACCTCCCTGCCATAACTTGATGTGATGCCGCAAGACATCAAGTCAAAAACATTATTATTGTTGTTATTTTTCAGTCTGCCCCTTCATCCTTAATGATACCTGTAGAGACCACAGAAAAGTATTATCGCATCTGAACTACTCTTGGCACCACGGAGCGTGCTTGCCAAGGAAGCTTTTCACTCGCAAAGCCGTATCAGACTTCACGCATGATACTGGTGTCACACCAGGGCTAGCATGCACCCCCAAGGCACTGGCACAGCCCCATCCCGGAGCCAGAAGAGTGGGAAGCTCCCTCTGAGGCCATGGCCATGGTCTGGCTTGCCAAGTAGCCTTCAGGGAAGCAAAATCAAGGAGCACATGCAACCTCTACCTACCAGGTAGCAAGTGTCCTTGTGATGCACCAGGGCTACTGGTCAGGGGGAGATCTTTCTGAAATCCTGCCTTCTCCATGCAGTAAGAGCTATGAATACCCCCACTGCTGCCTGAGACATCAAAAGAAGAAAAACCTTCAACCCCCAACCCCTGCACAGCAAAGCCTCTTGAAATCAAGGGGAGAACTGGATACTAGCCGCAATGCCAGGACTTTTAGATGGTTGAAATCAGACAAGTCTCAGGGAGGGGGGGAAAAAAAACCTAACATGACAGCCATTTATCGAGTAAAACAGACCCAGTTTTATTAACAGGCTCATTCTAGCTTGATTTCAAAAGGAATTGGTTTAGTTAGAAAAAGTTTCCATTTTTGTCTATTTGTAACCTGTGCAGGTCAAGCATCCCCTTTTAACATTCACAGATGAGCAGGCAAGTGGCGCCCATTAGAATCAGGCAGAAAGAAACGTACAAAGGTAAAATAACCTCTTCATAAAAAGAGTTTCTTGTCCCAATTGCACCTCCGGTCCACAATTTCCCCAACACACTTTTAAAAGTGAGCATAATTTCTCGTCAAGCACAACTATTCCATCGACAGGAGAGGAGATTCCCAGGTTTGTTCCTGCAGTTTGTTCCTCTGATCTCCACATCCCTCTCATCAGGGGTTTGTTTCCTACTTTACTCCTGTTTAAGTGCACCCCTCACTAGTTTCCTTTTTACCTCTACCATCATCACCATCATCCCATTTTATACAGCCACTCATGAGATCTCCTGGAAGGAGGCTATTGGGAACTGTCTGAATAATCAATGGTTCTAGTTTCATTTCCTTACACCACCATCATGCGGGCCCCGAGCTCCTTGTGTTTAACAAGTATGTCTGTGATACTTAAAAGAACACAAACACCCCTATTAGGAAACCCTCCTCACATCTCAGTTTTCCCTCTCAGTTTACCTGTGCCTCTCACTTCTGTGACTGAGGTAGCATCCTGCTGTTAGCTCGTCAATCAGATTGAAACGGATACAGGTTGGCAGGCACCCTCTGACAGAGTCACTGAGATTAAGACATCACCCAGTTATTGTTACTACTAAAGGGTATTAATGGAGATGTTAAAAGCTCTTCCTCCCTCTTTGTCCGGTAGTCACGCAAAATTCAGGGGACCCTTGCAACACAGGTCACCCCCAAAAATGAGGTCAGAGAGAAACACAAGCCTTGTTCTGCATACCAGTAAGACATTACCCTCCCTTAGATTTTCTGTTACTACTTAAGCCTTTTACCTTTGCACACAGGAGGTGAGGGATGAGGAGAGTGTTTCTACCGTTACGTCTTGCTGACCAGTCAGATAAGTTTATTCCCTCTTCTCCAACACACGGGCTTTCGACTGGAGCATTACAAACCCCATTAATAACACTACATCGGTTTACTTCAGAGAGCTTCAAGAAATTGGAGGAAAGACAAGACGCCGGGAGAGGGATTCTCGGCCCAGAGGCATGTGATGAGCTTGCAGTGAGCTCCCTCCCCACGCACCTCTCTGGGGCAGTAAGCATTTAACCTTCTAGTTGTCAGCGCTGTGGCCCCCTCCCACACTGCTGGATCGCACAAGCGAGCCTTGATTTCTCTTCATGCCCCATCTGACTCGGCAGGGTCGTGGCAGGTGGACTCTCACCTTTCTGAAGCAGAAACTCCAGATCAAAAGAGAAGGGGAGGGTGGAGGGAAAAGAGGCAGGAAACAGGCTAAAAACAGGCAAGGAAAGCATCTCCCCCTCGCCTCTTTAACCTGGTATCCACTTTTCCGAGTTAAAGCCCCCCACCAGTCCGACACAGAGACATTTTATGGCAATTTACGCAATCACGCAAGGCAGCACTGACTGCAACGGGAGTGCGCGGCGGCATTTCGGCAGTCCACGGCCTCGGATGCCACAGAAGTTGGCCCGATGGCGACACCCGCTAAGGCCACTAGAGCTGATGGCGGGCCCGGTGACAGTGCTGCCGGCGTCAGGCACTTCCCTGCTGGCCGCCGCGCTCGTCGGGGCCGGGGCAAGCCGCCGCCGCCGTCCGTGTCCCCAGCGCGGTCACCGCCGCACCGCGCCTGCCAGGCACGCCCGGGCTCAGAGACTCCGCACCAGCCGGCCTTGAAACGCAGCGGCGGCCCTCGATGGAGCGACCCACCTGGGCAGGGACAGGATAGTTCCTAGGGAGGAGGCAGTACTGAAGTGTAGAGCTTGCTCTGTGGTCGTTCTAAGGATTTATCATAGAAGATCACATTTAGTGAGCTATGTGGGGCATGCTCCATGCATGTAGCCAAAGCTTTTTAGGTCACTGAAAGCAATGCTTTCTGCCCCAAAGAAGGCCGAGAGCGTATCTTCAGCCTTTCATCTTCAGTCT
>JANHGB010050598.1:20000-30820 GCA_026283785.1 Coracopsis vasa | reverse complement strand
CCATGAGTGCAGAAAATCCACCCAGTAGCTCATATCTAAATACTAGCTGGTTTAGTCTGGCAAGTGTAATTTATTAGGGCACAGTTAAAGTGTGTGTGTATATACGTGTGTGAGAGAGAAAATGGGGGAGCGTATAGCTGAGGAAGGGAGCATTACTCTAACACACGTGTTACTGTATAAATAAACTCAATTTTCTTTCTACCTTTGCTTCAGATTATTCCCCACATCTCCCCTTCACTAAACTTGCCCCAGCTGCACCCCCCTTTTTTTTTTAAGTACAGAACAGATGGGCACTGCAGTGGTGGCAGTTCTGGAGTGAAAGTGCTTGCAACCAAATCCAAAAAGAAAAAGGTATGTAGGACTGAACGGGAGCGAAGCAGAATTTGAAAATAGTTTTGTTTACCAAAGCAGGAAACTCCCTCAGACAATCTCCTGTACTTTAAAAACCTGTGAAAGGAGCGGCCCTCTGAAGCAGCAAGTAAGATGATACATGATCTAGTATGTACTGGGAACAGTTCTGAATTGTTTACCATTTGAATTAATGTCAGTGCCCACTATTAATGTACTTGCTTCCTACATTTACCATAATGGGCTTGATTTCCATTAGCTGAAGCTGGAATGCTAAAAAGAGCCTAGGCAAGACTGATGCAAACCAAGATCGACCATCACTATAGTATCTGAGATGCATGACTTCTGGCTTGCGTGTTACCCAAATTTTACCTCTGTGTGAACCTCCTTTAAATAGAAAAAGGGTAAGAAAAAAGAAGTAGTAATTGATTCCCCCAAATTAGGTTTTTACTTTCTAAAGACCTTTATTGTTCATGTCCTCAATGTGCATGGAGTATTGAAGATTTTCTTTTTGTTTCCTTAGGCAATGCATGAGCTGATCCATTAATCCATTTGGCTTTATATATCAGGAAACTAATATTAGCTCAGCTTATCTATTAGCTTTTATTTAGGTCCTCCCATGTAGCCTTTTTTTGGACTTTTGTTCAGGCTTGTTCCCCTTGAGGGGAGACAGACAATTTTTGATAGATTTAAGGGGAGAAAATGCTGCAGGTCATCTCACGGGAACTGTCCCCTCCCCAGTTCCCCATCTTCACATTCACCCATGTCAAAACAACTGTGATTAAACTTGCTTGTTTGGCAACAATACCCACACCTTAAAGCACACCTTGTCACATCACTTAAAGCCAAGGGGGAGGAAAACCCCCACAAACACCTCCTTTGCTCCTTCACCAACACTCTATAGCTAAGCTTGCTTGGCAACAAACTTACTGGGCTACGTTAATTCTTTGCAAGAATAAATATGACAGGGAACATAAACTTGCATTTCATTAGTGCAGTATGGTTACCTGCGAGTACACGCATATAAGGATAAAATGCCTTCAGCTTTGTTACACAACAAACCCTGTTAATTCTCTGGTCTTTAATTTCCACTGCATGGCACATACTGCACCCACAGGAACTTGGTCCATCTAACTCAATGAATCTTTTTTTGGTTTGGTTTTTTTTTAATTTTTTTTCTGAAAGCACACAGCAGCACTTGAAAAATACTGACCCTGGAGAACATCATGCATCAACTCATTTGTGAGAGTGCTTTCGGTCCTTGAGCCCATTCCTTTTCTCAGTGTGGCCATGGAGACTTTTGGGTGCAAAGCCAGAATCTCAGAACCTTAGTATACAACTCTCGAGCCTTAATTCTGAGTTTCCTACAGGGGTGATGCAGTTTCATCTCAACACAGACTCATCAAGTAGCAGATGTTTCTCTCCATGCAAGGTCACTGTTGGGATGCCAAGAGTAGAAGAGGAAGAAACTGAGGAAACAGATGTTGCCTTTGGTATTATTCTTAAGAAGTGATGCTCACACTTGAGCTGAGAGAGATATGGCCACTGGAGGTGAAAAAGAAAGAGGTGGAGGGTAAGAGGCAAGAGAGTAATTTGCACATGTGCATGCACATGAGGGAGAGTCACACAGGGGAGAAGATAATGCAAAAAAGTACAAGCCTCCAAATATTTCACTCCCAAACACACATCCTGCAGTTTGAACAGTGTGCTCTAATCCTACAGTTAGCAGTCGTCGGGATTTTTAGGTTTACAGCTTTAATAAGATGAAGGGATGAACCCCCATGTAAAGGTCCCCACTTTAAGTAAATGACTTTTTTACAGTGTGGTGAAGCATTGTTCTGCATGGTTTTCAATTATATCTGCTCAGTGAGTAATGTCAGAGAAGTGAGCAAGTTTCAGTAATTTTTGAGCCTCCTTCACCCAGTAGATTAGAAATCTCATACAAAGGATTTTACCACGCTTATATTTTAGTACCTTGATACTTGAGAGGAACAGCTAGATCACTCCTTCAAAAAGCGCTTACGTAGGTAGCGGACGCCATAATGAGTGACTGGGAAAACTTGGCACAGATCAGTGGCAGAACTGGGAATAAGCCTCAGTTCCCTGACCTTCCGTTCTCTGGAACAAAGCGCTAAAGCAGGAGCTTAAAGGAGGACCAGACAACACGGTCACTGAGGTGCCAGTTTATCGTTAATGTGTGCTGTTATTCATTCAGTTATGGTACCTTACACTTACCCTGTCTAGGCAGTTCTGAGAAGTCATCATGCTCAATACTGCAGAAACTACAGATAAAAGAGAACAGCTATGCTCTGCCCAGGAAAGCTTCTGGTCTCATACTAATTCCTGATATTCCTCGTGCGAGAGGGAAGAGGCACACAGGAATAAAAACACCTAAGTGCTGCTGTAAGGGCTAGGGCTCAGGCCTCTGGGTCTGACTTGAGGTGCTTGTTCACTAGCTCCTCTTATTTTTCTTTTGCTAGCCTTGTGCACAAGCACGAGAAAATGAAGTTTCTTAAGAACAATATGCCGTTCTTATTAAATTGCAAAGGAAGTCTGCAATATACTTAAGTCAAGCCTTTAGCAGACCCGTGAGGTTTCATATTATCCTATGCTTGAATGAGGCAGATGACTGGAGCAAAAACCAGCTAATGACATAAAAGCATTCTTCTACTTTCAGTCTCTCTTAATTAAGGAGTTGGTTAATGTTTCAGTGCTGGGAATCATAAAGCTTCATCAGGGAGGTTAATATGTTTTTTATTTTATCTTTCAGCTGACAGGAGAAAAAAAAAGTCAAAACAAAAAAGAGAAGGTGATTAAGTCATGTGCCAGTAAGAATCCCACAGTGAAGGCAGTATCAGGCCATACCAAAGACCACTGCTGCACGTGGTGGATTTAGCAGCTATTTCCAAAGTCAGATTTCTGAGCAGATGAGACTTTTGTCTGCCAGTTTAGACACATGGGTTTTATTTCTTGAATTCACACAAATAACCAAGACAGTTTGCACAGCTCTATACTAGATTAGCTACGAAAGATCTCTATGTTATTAACCATTTCAGAATCACTTGCATCTACCTTGCTAGTGTCAGAAGACAGTGACCATGGGCCTGATCTTGTACCACAGTTCAGCAGTCCTGTAAAGGGGGAAAATCACAAGTGCTGTAAAAAGTTATGTTCACACCGAACATGGGCTGCGGTTCAAAAGACTACTTTAATACATACCTGAGATCTACAGACCTCAATTATTTCTAAACTCCGGATTGATATACTTAACTTCTCTGCCTACTTATTGTAAGAATAAATCACTCAATTCTATTACTGTGTTTTGCGTGAAATGAATGTTAAATATTTTCATAAATACAGGCTGTTATTTAAAAAAGAAAATAGTGTGTTAAAAATACAGCATTTCTTTTAATAGAATAGAAATGGCAAAGCTTCAAAAATAATACCTCTAGAGAGTGAGTCCTTTTCCACTGTGATATAAGGCTGGCACTTTAAGCCATTAGGCTTTACAATCTGTAATGACCTTTTAGAGAAATTTACAGCAGATAAGTTAGTTATTCAGAAGTTTTGCTGCTGCTTTTCACAGTACAAAGTTAAAAAAATTATTACTTTTTTTTAATAAAAGTATTTAGATCTAAATTCTTGACCTTATTCTTGTTTCATAAGAAGTTTAATGGGCAGACTCTGCCTCACCAGAACAGCTCAGCTGACATGAGAAAGGTCTTATGAGTAAGTATAAACTACTGGAGGATCAGGTTGGATTTGACACACTGCAGATCCATCAGCATCTTCCAGTACCAATACAGCTGGGGAGAAGGGCAGGTCTAAGGCAGAGGAATCTATGACCCTCCAGGGAAAGTGTACATCTTTTCTAGGAGAAGCCTCCTTTCGACTTCTCAAAACTTTCCCAGGATCAAGTGAGATGTGTTCTTCCACTTGTATGGTCAATCTTTCTCAACAGTGATGTAAAATTTCAATTCATACTGAAGTCTAGCAAAAGTTCAGGAATGCACCTCTAGCCCAACCTCTCTGAATAGGTCAACACATGGACTGTGACTCTGCCACCTCTTCACACAGCAGTATCCGTGCAGAGTTCTCAGAGTCCTTTCAAGTAAGTGGAAAAGAATCCTTACACCACCACCTCCACCACCCTCCAAAACCCCTCAAACCCACCCTCTTAAACCCCTCAAATCCACCCTAAACTTTATTAGTTATGACTTTTCTGTACATCCTTCTCTAAAGTTCATTGCTACTGCAATGTTTTCCTACAGGTAGTCCTGCCTATTATTCCGTACCTTGGTGGGTGCAGTAGGTACACCTGAAAGACAAATCTGGCATCCAGACATCTGCTTCAGTTGTTTTATGGAGGAATCCAGTGAGACAGTGCCTGGTTCTGGAGTGACACATGGAGCTCTCGGGCTTGTTGCCACATTCACTGTTACGATCAGAGTTTATCGCTCCCAGCCTGATGTCAAGCAGAGACTAATCAAATGTGAGATGGGTGAACAGAGGCAGAGTCATGGAGCTGGCTCTTCATAATCTGTTACTATCGATCTTCTTTATACTGCAGCAGCACACAGGGGTCCCAATCATGGAACTAGACCATAGCATATTGTCCAAAAATCTCAGTGCCTTTCTTCAACATGATACTTTCTTCACTGTCTTGCTGCTGAAGAGACCAGGCAGAATTAATAGAGAATAGTCTGAGGTGGAAATACATGAACTGAAAAGATAAATTGAAATATCAGGCTCATATTGCATTGTGATGACAATATCCTAGGATGCTGCCAGTGTTCCCCATGTTCTGTGGCTCCCCCTGACTCTACTTGGAATGGGTGACATTTGCTAGGTCTTGATAACATCATTCTAACAACATATCATCTAAAAACGTTGATTCTGTAGGAAAATGGCTGCTGACACAATAGCAGTAGGTGCACAAAAAGGATGTGTCATGGCTGCTGAACACACAGTGGAGGAATTCTAGCTACTCCCATGTCACACATCCAGTGAGGGTCTGTTGCACTGGACTATCTTTTGCACATGATTTCATCAGCAAGCAGTTCAGTCTGAATCTAATGGTGATAATCTTCTTCCATTAATTTGTGAGAGGAGAAAACACATCCACAAACCAGAGATTAATATTTTACGTTTTTTAAATAAATCCATGCTGTGAAATTACAAGGTTTCTTTCCAAATCCAAAGACAGAAACAAATTCAATGAAGATGAAAGTCACTGAAGATCTTCTGATAAAAGCAGGAAGGTGGAGGCTCTAATGAAGGCATACACTACAGTGCACATCTTGCCAACATTTCTTAATGAATAATATGTGCACTCAGATGAGAATAATATTGATTGAGGTCTGCAGGGAAAGTTCTCTAGGAAAAATTTTTATTCCAGGAGCAGAGTTCTCTTTGGAAGATTTTGATCTTTTCCTGCTGCAACCTTTCTCCTCCCCTCTCTTTGTGCTACCCAAAGCAACTGACAGCCAAAAAATGAAAAGCCTGCCCTGCATCTAATGTATCTATCAGATCCAGAAAGAAATGTATATACTGTTACTAAGAATGGCTGCACCATTCTCCTTAGCTGGTAGGGGACACAGCAGTGTGTAATTAGGACTGGATTACTTTACTCAGAACTGGAACAGGGAGCAGATGTCATGCATTAATATTGGCATTTGATTTCACACACTTTCTCTACCATGTTTGCAAAACAATTTGCCTTCCTATCTTGGATCTTGCCTTACGTTTACCCTCAGGTTGCTGTAATGCAAGCAAAAAGCCACCAATGACAATATGAAAGTACATGTAGAAGGACAGGCCCATACAGAGTGAGTAGAGTTTATGATTTAATTCCTAACATAAAATATCAAGTTATTTTCTGATTATGTTGGTTAGATTAATATGGCCAGTATGTTTTATTAGATGCCAGCTCAGACAAGGGGTCATGCCATTGTTAAGTCAAGCCAACAGTAAAGAAAGATAAAACTTATTCCACATTAATGTTATTAGACACTATCTGTAGTACGAGGGATGCATCTCTCTTCTCAAACATAGCCAAGCTTTTCTTCACCTGTTTTTCCACACAGAGGACTTCAGTTTTGATTTTGCTCCAGTTCAATGTTTCATATACAGAATGCTTCCAGACGGCCCACAACAAAATTTCATGCTGTTAAAAATATTTGTCCCAATTCTGAACTGCAGCCAGCTTGCATTTGATAGCAGCTTTATGGCTGCAGCTGCGTTCTGGAGGTTTCTTAGAAGTAAAAGATGATCTGCTTTAATTTAGGAGCATCCAGAGGCTAATTACAATGGCCTATACTACAGCAGCACAGAATAATCATAATATACCAGGCAGCACGGAGCCCAGCAGAGTGATACTGACAAACTCTAACTTCATATATATGAGTACAACCGAAAGAGAATAACCACTGAAACTCTGCTGCAGTGGTACGTTTGGTTTCACCATTTGCTTAACTTGGTGATGGAGGACGCACATCAGACCCGAACCAGCGACACCAGCAACAAACTTGTAACTTACCTATACACTCATTTGTAGGTGGCAACATCTGTTAGTATCATGCAGGGCATTACCTATACAGATGCTTTGGGAAGAGCACCCAACTCCTCTATCCAGGCCTATGTAAACCCACCTTGACTGCCTTTATTCTGTTGTGATGCTATCCACTGAGGAAGGGTGTGGATGTGACTGCTATAACAGAGCCACAGCAGAGAGCCTGAAAGATTTTTGCCCTTGTCCATTCCCCATGAAAAATTGTCCCTTTTTATGCCTACTCCCTGTATGCGATGGTGGCAACTCCACCAAACTAGTGGAGTTGTGTTGGACATCTTAAGAAAATGACAAATTACCGTAAAAAATTAGGAAAACACTACTGAAATCAGATGGGCAGATTCACATTCTTCTGGTCCATCAGCAAATGACAGAAGTGCAAGACCTGCTATCCTAAAACAAGTAAATAACTGGAGTGAAATGGTAGTGGTTGCCACAGTTCTCTTTAAGCAGGTGAGAAACTCAGTCTGAAAGCTGTGAAGATAGCTATTGAAATGGTATCATTCTCTGAGTGAGAGCTAGAAAAGCTCTGCTCGCAGGGAGGTCAAGAAGTGAGAGCCCAGTGGATCATTTGTTGTGGTTTTAATGCTTCATGGCTCAGGGTCAGTCAGAAATCCCTATCCTGAGGTCACGGTTAGGGCAGTCTGGAAAACAATATCTTGTTTCTTTTCTGTTACTGGCAAGGCCTTGCCCAGGCTCTGCTTTTTCTCTCTCTCAGATTATTTCAGCCCACTCCTCCTGCTCATCATGCTATGGTTAATTTCACCCTAGGCACTGACATTCAGCTTCTCCAGGATCACAGTCACCAAAAGGATCTTTCTTCCTTGTAGCAGTCCATAGTGTTGCAACATGATGCAACAAACAGCCAGCCAAAGCTAACCCTGGGTAGCATTCAGGGGAGTAAAATTCCATACCACGCCTATTGATAAGCAAGCAGCAATATTAATTTTTAGCTTCAATTTTAAATGACATCAAGGAGACAGAATGAGGAGCATGGATGGCAGCAAAGTTATCTGTTAACTAAATGAGCCCTATTTCTACTGCACTAGATAGCCCCTTGCCGCTGCAGCAGTGTGGCTACACTTCACACATGGCAATGTGACATGCAGTGATGATCATTTGTCTCCTAACCCGCTTAGGAGATGGTTTGACTTAGAAGAAGCTGAGAAGCACAGTTTAGAGGGCCTGCTAATAACTACATCTGTTTTAAATAGACATACTTTAACTACATCTTCCATACCAAACAGCCATTGGAGTCAAGCGATCACTTTAAAAGGCAGAGATACAACTCTGCAGTATTTTACAATGGATTTAATAGCTAAGCCTTAAAAGAAAAAATACCACCATGCAAACACACAGCTGAATCACAGGCATTTAATGAACACCACTCACTGCTTAAATGTGAATTCACACTACAACACTCTTGCAAATGATCTATAATACCTTGTATTGCTAGTATATAAAATTTGCATAAATATACCTCAAATATTTATAAATCAATAGATATAAGCATGCATTTAAAAGTGAGGATCAAAAGTACATTACACACAGAGTTCTTACACACTCTAATTAATTTAAATAATCACATTTTGCCTTATTAAATTAAACATTACATGGATAAAATATAGCTTGCCATCAATTCTAAGCACTAAAATACTGCTAGAAAAGAGTACTACTCCCAATAAACAGAGAGAGAACGTGCCCATAGAAGAACACATAACTGAAATGTAGCTGTAAGATCTAATGCCATGGAATGACTAACAATAATGTATATATTACTTTTAAACAAGCAAGCAACTTTGGATAACTTTCCACTTCTTTGTCTGGTACTCCAGTTTCAGCCTAGTGAGCCGTAACTGGGCAGGATAAGCAGAAAGCAGCAAAGAGTCTGCTAAACCAGTTGCACATTTAAAAAAGGTTTCCTCAGAAGCAAGGATAATTCCTTATTTCCTCCAGCTGCTTATTTACTGGTGCTTCCCTGCCCTCATGTAATTAGAGCTAAAAAACGATCTGCAACAACCATCCCTGATAGTTTTTCAAATTCTTTCCAACTAAGATTTAGCAAGAGGTACAAAGAAGCACTGGCAGCTGTGTAGTTTGGAACAAATTTCTTGGTCAGTCCCACTTTATAGCTTTTATGTACCTAAGAAGTCTGCCCTGCCTGAAAGACAGTGATTAAAGCATTTAAAGAGGACAGAGATTTTTACAGAGTAGTATGATGCTCAGGACCAATTAAATGTAATCTTAAGTACTTTAACTGAGGCATGTTTTATACACTAGGAATCAGTTAAGTGGAAGTTGCCAAATTAAACTTACATCTTAATTTTGCTGTTAACTTAATTTCAAGAGATTATGCGTCATAATTTAAGAATGATTTGAGAAAGCTTTTAGTAGAACAGTCTCCGTTAAGATGGCTTCAGGACCACTGCAGAAGTCTGAAAAAAGAAAGCACACAAGGGAAATCTGACATACTCAAGAGCAAATAATTGCAAATAACAACAACAAAAGTGTTGCAATTAAGCCCCAAATAATGCAGGTGGCATCACAAGAGGGGGTCTCAGTCAAGAGAGACTCAGTCTGCACAAGGACATTAAGTGAGTTGGTTCGTTTTCAGGCAAGAGCAATAAAATTCAGGTTTTTCTTTCTCCAACATGCGACAAGTTAATTTGCCACATGTAATAACATGATGTAGTGATTCACATGCCCTTTCTTTGATGAATGCTTTTCTCAAGCATATATGACTTTGACAAATTCTGGGGAGAAGGGGATATAATAAAGCTTTTGGGAATGAGGCAGGAGGTCTTGCAGCTAAAACACTAGACTGGAATTAGGGAGACTTGGCATTTATTCCAGTCTGGTATATGCTTTCCATACAACTTTCATACAAAATCTCTTAGGCACCAAAGCAAAAGTCAGACTGATAAAATTCTTCATAAATGTTTAGGTGCTCTTGGCAGAAACATTTATGGGGGTGTTGGTCGATGAGAAGTTCAACATTACCCAGCAGTGTGCACTTACAGCCCAGAAAGCTAACCATATCCTGGGCTGCATCAAAAGAGACATTCTATGATTTATTTAGAAAAATAGTGGCTAGATGGCTAAATAGATGAACTATGAGCATAATCCTCGGCTAACCCAACCCTGGCCACCCATCCCCATGCTGTCTTTTGGAAGGATTTTTGTTGTTGTTATTATTATTTATTTATGTGTCTATTTACATAGATTATGTCAGTGACTGGGGCTAAGGAATGGTCCAATAACTAGAACGCAACTTCAAGGGCAGCCCTTAGAATATTGAAGGGAAAGAGAACGAATGGGCTGGCTCTGCTGAACACCTGTGTCCCGTGTGTGGGTCCTCATATCTGTGTACCCCACACTACAAGCAAACATACACTTGACACAAAATGGTACAGTGGTCACATCTTTCTTCATAAAATGGGCAAATAGCCTGACTTCTCTTATAACAAAATACACCACCTTGACCCCTGAGATCATTCCCTAGCAGATGGGAGAGCTGGTATAATTCTTTCATGTGCCTGAGATGTCACCTGGGCCGACTAACTAACCAAATAGTCTCTTCTGTCTTAGGGTGTGCTCCTGCAAATTCTCCTGTTTAATTTATGTGTAATCATTAATAAAACATTGGGCTGGAGGATAAAGCATTACTCCAGGTGATGGAATAGGTTACTCATCCTGGTTTCCACTCCCTGCTTTGCAGATTCTCTTTGTGTTTTACATTAAACAAGTCTTTGGCTAATCTGTCACCACTGGCATAGGCATTCAGCCCCACATCACCCTCAGATGACTAGAAAACAAGATCTTTTTTTCCACTTCTCTATGTTTGCATCCATGGCCGTTTAAAAAGGGAAAGCTCCATTCAGAAGAGTAGAGAAAGTCCTTCCTC
>JANHGB010050598.1:0-15000 GCA_026283785.1 Coracopsis vasa | reverse complement strand
CTCTGTTGACATTGTCTGACAAGACTGTTCAGGCTCAGACTGCTTAGGAAAAATAAACTTTGGCGCCAGATTTTGAGCCATCAGCAGTGTTCCCTCTCATCTTTATTCTATTATTCTGTTGCAAAGGAACTTTCAGCTCAGGAGCCACAATGGAAAGAAAACAACCAGCTCTTTTTTCTTTCTTTTTTCCCTCCCCCTTTTTCCATCTTGTGATCTTAACCCAGCTGGTGAGGGAGAAAATTCCCATGTGAGGCATGTGGGTGGAGCCCAATTGTGTAAGCTCCATGCTCGCAAAGTGTTTGGCATGGATCCCCTCGCTCGCTTTGTTTTCCACGGCCGGACACAGGGGGAAGGCACATTCAGCACATTAACAGCTGCCACCTGTTGCTCTGTGCTACTTCAGAGGAACCAGGAGGCTGGGGAATCACACTGTGCACTGGCCCTTGATCTCCAGGGAAGCTTGGGATAGCAGGGGTGTGCATCTGTCCCCACGTTTTTCTTGCTTTTGCAGGCTCCTGCAGGACATGATACAGGTGGGTTTGGGAGTCCAAACAGAGAAGAGGTCCTTGGAGCACTGCTCTGGTGCAGGTCACTAGGAGGAATTTTCAAGCTCCATTTGATGTGGCTGTCCTGAAGACAAACCCTTCTTGGTTAATTTTGCTGCCACAGGCTGCTCTAGAAATCTTAAGTACCTCAAGCATAACTACGCAGAATAGCAAGAGAATGCAAAGCAAAAGATCTTACTAACCTTGTCAATGACATATGTAGGACATCCACCAAATTTCTCCCCTCCCCTGTGCAGCAGGGGTTAAATCGATCTCCATTCCCATGCACTTTCCTGTACCTATGTAAAGCAAAAAAAAAAAAAAATAAAAAAAGCAGCAGCATATCACTAATGCAGCTAATTCTCAGTATCTTGAAGCAATTGACACAAGTACATGAATTAACTCATCACTTTATATCACTTGAGGCAAATGTGCTATTTGGAGTACCTCTTGGTAAGAATAAGCAATTTAAGATCCATTAGTATTTGGAATATTCTGCTTCATTAAAACCACAGTGATCCCTAAATGTAGATGAGTGGAGAGAAGAAGCTATCAACCTCTTGGTTGTACTAGACAAACTTAAAAACTCTTTATATTAGAGTACTGTGAAAAGATTTTAATATAAATACAAGAGAGGCCTTACATTTCTGAAAAGAGGCTTTGCCTACCTTGGGTTGAAGTTTCTCATAGCTTTCTTAAGTCTGAAAACTACCATGTGGATTGAGGGGGAAAAAGCAATTCTGATGTACAGATTTTAATCTTTTAATATTATTCCAGGGTAGTTTTGCAAAATACTCTGTGTTCTATTCTGCTACTTGCATATCAAAATTCATTCTCGTTTATAATGGCCACAATGCCTACAATTATGGGCACTGGAATTATTTTTTTAAATAATAAATACCTACCCTATGTTTTAATTCAAAATTCCAAAATGATTCAGGCCCCCCCTATCCTGGGTTTGACCTGAAGAGCTTCAAGATCAAATCACTTTCATTTGTAATACTGTGCTCTTTTACAGTATTATAAATAATAAGAAAGCAGTGGTTTCAGATTTTAATTAGACTTGTGACATATCTATAGTACACTAAACAAAATACATATTGCACTGATTTGTTCAACACTTATGGTAAGAGAACAAGGAAAGAATCCTGAAAACTTCTAGAAAAAAAGGATGTTCTTTTTCTCCTCAATTCAGTTACATTTGAGTCTCAAAAAGTTTCTCAACTTTAAAAGGTATTTTTGTCTTTTTGTAGGGGTGTTACAGAAGTCACAGTGATTTCTGGAAAAACTGAATCCTTTCACTGCGGTGCCTAATTTAGTCTTAAGTCTTTTCCAAAAGTTGAAATACACTTTCAGGGCCACAGACCTTACAATTCATACAAAACTGGAATGTGTGCAGGTAACGGCTGTCAACTGAATGAGAGATGGGAACTATTTCTCCACTGAAGAATGAATAGTTGGATCCTGGCTAACACAGAGCATGATCTGCCTTTCACTCTTCACCAAGAGGCCAGTCCAACTTTTCCTGACGCCACTGATTTAGGTGAAACTGCTGTCCAGCAGAGTAACTGATCAATGCAACCAGGCACAAGAGTGCATCTGTGTTGACAACATGATGCTACTGGAAGGAATTCACTAGGTGACTGTTGCCACACAATGTTCTCCCCTTGGAAGAAAAACTGCTTCCTGCTTTACACAATTTACACGTGGTTTGGTGAGACCTCATGTTCTGTTGAAATAGCAACATAGTGCTGAGCTGAACTCAGTTAAACTGGCTGATAGGCTTGTAGACAGGTATGCCAAAAATAAAAGCTGTCCTGACTATGCACATTAAGTGCACAAAATGTATTTCAAGAGTACTGTATGTCCATTGTATGGGTAGATCAGGTTTTGATTAACTCTGCAATATCCAAAAAATAGTTTCTATAACCAAACAAAGGCACTGGACTCTGGTGAATCAGGATTAGTGTTCTGCAGCTGTAGGGAAGATACTTTATAATTAAGCCTGCACCCTCCGGCAGATCTCGGTTGGAGGTACCAGCAGTCTTTGGCAAAAACTGGTTTGAAATCAGCCTAGCTTCCGGCTGAATAGCTCTCCTGGTGAGGAAGAAAAGCTTGTGTGTTTCTATGGCTCCCACACAGCAAAAGCTCACTTAGAGTATCTGAAAATGTGGACCTGATACATTTCTATTTTCTCACTTTTCATTTCTTTGCAAGATATATTATTCTGTAAAAAAAGAAGCCTATTTACAAGAATGGTTGCAAAATTAACCATTAATTTTCTGCCTAAATGGATGTGATGGACACAAGTGCAAAATGATCCTTAAATAGCAGAGCAGAGAAATCAGGTTAAATCTGAAATTCCTATGCTTTTTTCTTTTCTAGCTTACCAATCTGCATATAGATGCAATGGCTGGGTAGATCTCCATGTCAGGAACAAGACTTGCCCTGGCTGGATTGCAAGAAGAGAGTTGGATAGACTGTTGGCCTAAAGTTTGAGGCGAGCTAAGTAGTATCTTCCACCTGACTTAAAAGTATTCCACACCAACATCTCTGATAAATGTCTAAAGCGTTTGAACTCAGAAATAATATCAAGGGTACTTCTCTTATAGCTGAGTCAAGCTGTGACAACCGGTCCTGAAAGAGGATATTTTTATAATACTTTATCTTGTCATCATCCTTTTCTTCAGTGTCTTGTTGTTCAAGGAAGAGTGGCAAAGTCCTTTGATGGTGAATGGGTTTAAGGGCAGTTGGTTGTTTATTTCCCTGAAGCTACGCGGCACCTTGTGTTTCCACATCAGGGTGAGACTGAAGTTTGTGTCAGGCAAATTCCACAGTAAAGTTATTTTTGAAATCACTTCTAATGTTAGTTTATCCTGGCTGAAACCAGGACACTGATAGAAATGCCCTCTTCTACCATCTCCACATTACTACTGGCCAGCAATAGCTCAAATTAGATTGCACACGCAGGTATAAATTTAGTCAACTGTTGGCAAAAACTGACTCATTACTGCTTCCTTGGAGTGACCCATTTCCACAAGCCTTTGCTTTGGTAAGTCTGACTCAGAGTCACCCACCTGTCAGAGGATGCTCCTTTGGCTATCAGTGTTACATTCTCACAGGTCTCTGCTCTCCCCACTTGCAAATTGGCTTATAGCTCCAACCCTGAAGTCTGTGCTGCTGTTAGAAATGTGCTGTTGGGACAAGCTACTGGGCAAGAGGCTACTGAGCCAGGAAAGTAGGCAAGCAGGGCTGGAGCACTGCTGTCTGGGCCACCTGTGTGAGTATCACAGGCAGAAGAGCCACACGTTCGTGCTGTGTGTGGGATAAGTGTCACAGCACCTGGCTTTGGACTTTCCTCACCTCCCATCACACCACTTTTGGCACCAGGCACATTGTTGTGGCAAATCCCGAATGACTTCTGTGACATTTTGTCTGTTTCTTGGCCACAAACCTGTGCAGTCTGTAGGCCTGAAATGAGACTAGTAGAGCAGTAGAGCAGTTTGCAGTTCCTGGAGCTCTTATTTTAGACTCTCCAAACTCAAGTAAATCTTCTTACTTCGTTGCTTCACACTCAGTTCAGGTTTAAAAGAGATCTTGGCAACTCTGAGAGCCATGAAAAGTTTAAAAGTGATTAATAAGACTGCATACTTATAGCAAGGGATGACTCCTGCAGGACTCTGCCTAAATTTCCTGTTAACATCAGATAACACTTCATCCAAATAAAGTAGGTAACAAGTGGATTTTTTCATATGCATTCATAACAAAGTCTAAACAACAGTTATAACAACAAAGTGCTTAATACATAATATTTTCAGAACAAACCACTCAGATTTTCAGATTAAAAAACACTCTCTGAAAGAAAACAAACCTATTCATAGAAGTCCTCTGCCCAGGTCTCCAAATCACACTTTCACCTGTCTAAATACATAGAGCATTAAACTCTATTTTCATTTTCCCATAGTCTCTTCAGCTACCTCCATGACACGTACTCTTCTTACCTACTCTCATACTGGAGATCCCATCTCCTGTATGTTTTAAACCCACTAACACACGAGACTCTGCTTCTTCAGGCAAACTGCAGGGGCTCTGGCTATCAAGGTATCAAAACCAAATCTCACAGCTCCTCTAGTGCTATATTCCCTGCCCTCCGGGAGCTGGCTGCATGCTAGCCTGCAGTCTGTCAGTCCCTGGGTGGTGTCACTGCCACTGCCCAGGCACAGGAGGGAATCCTATTTTCTCACAGATGGCCTGTGTGTGCTGTGTGCAGCCAAGGGACATGTACCACTAAATGGCAGGCTGTTTGGCTGGAGGCTTGCAGGCTGGTATAACCTGAACAGGCTGGGTACTGCCACGCATCTGTATGCTGTTCCCTAGGATCACAACACTGGTCCTCAGAAACAGGCCAGCTATTCACTGCTGTGACCAGCTACAGCTGTATTGACATGTTGCCTTTTCTACTTTCATATTGTCAGCATCTTTAATGAGAAAACCCCACTGTTGCTTTCCATGCTGCCTGTGTACTTTATAATTTTTTTCTTTTTCTAATGCATTTCTTTGCTGCAATTTTGGATAAATTTTCTCCTTTGCTTGTCTATGTTTTTTCTAGTATCATAGTGTCAAGAAAGTCTCTAGCCACTTGGTAATACTAATTGCAAATCTCTCTGTTGTTTTCTTAGAGCAGAAAGCTATCTGAGCTCACACTGGAAAAGACCATATGCTAAGAAATCCACTGTTGCTTTTGTGCCCCATATAGCATTTCTCTTTCTTCCCTTAGGGAATAGCAGTCACAATTGGCAGTTTCTTGGCCTCAAACCTATGCAGTCCGTGGGCCTGAAATGAAACTAATAGAGCAGCTTCCAATTCCTAGAGCTCTTATTTTAGACTCTCTCCAAACTCAAGTGGACCTTCTTACTTCATGCTTCACACTCAGTTCTGATTTGAAAGAAATCTTGGCAAGAGATCTTGGAGTTCCCTTACTTTGTGTTAGGAAGTGGAAGTGCTTACTGTGACAGCAGCAGTGCCTTACCCAAACAGGCCAAGAGACAAAGAACTCTGAGCTAGTCAAAGAACTGAGGTTGAAACAGATTTATAAAAATATCTATCTTTATTTATTTGTATATACATTTCTCATCCTTGTGTTGTTTTCCCCTCTGGTAACCTGATATTCCTGCAAGTCTATTCCTTTGTTGCATTTTGGCTTCAGTTCCTGTCAAATTATTTCATTTTATTTCGCTTCACCTGTCAAAATACATGAGCTAATTCTTTTTGTGATGACCTGCCACAGTGTCTTAGTCTCCAGTGACAGGATGCAGCAACTACATGCTTGCAAAGCCTATGCCAAGAAAATCACCTGGGCACCTTTACATACACATAAGCAGAGAAGACAGACCCAGACTGAAATTCCTTGTTCAGCTTAGCTCTACTCTCAGGTACTGCCAAACAAGAAATGTTCGCTCACAAGCATGGCCCTTTCATATCTTTTGGTCTCCGAGTTGTCAAGTATTCAGTGTGTAGGGTCTAACACAATGGACACCACCATTTATCTGAATTGATTGCACACTATTTGTCTAAAGGCAGCAGCAAAGAACTCTACTAAAATACTATGGCATTTATTTTTGTCATTTTTACTGCTGTGATACTTGGTGTTATAATTTATCTGACTTCTCACTCAGTGTGCAAAGCTACGATAGCTCCATGCTACCTTGCAGCACAGAAAGCCTGTGTCTGGCTAGTTTGATGGTTGTCCAGCAAATCATTACTTGCACTGGGAGTGGTGAAATGCAAACCCAGGGTATCCTGGATAAACAGATACCTCTTTCATCTCCTCTGAAAGAAATGGGTGAGTGAGAATTGGTGTTACACAAGACCATGTTGATGCTGTTCAAAGTGATAAGTTTTACCCTTAATGTTATACTGAGGGAACACATGTGGCGACCAGTGATTGATTACCTTCACAAAGCTCATTTTCACTCAGCAGTGGTGAGTTTCAGAAGGGTGATAATAACAGATATCATTGCCTAAGTTCTCTCTCACATGTTGTCTACTGTCCCATGGAAATCAAAAAGTGATTAATTCCACTAACAGCTTTTGTGGTACTCTGGAAACACTGACATTAAGGCGGAGATACTGCATATTTACCTGTGGGAGCAAAAGTCCATAATGGGTCCCTTTATCAATGAAAATTGAAGACAATACATCAAAGAACTGGAAGAATGTCTGGAAGGAAATAAGACTATTCATAGAAACAAAGCTCTCAGCAGGGATTAAGGACTTCCACAGGACCAGGGATGAACAGGAAGGCTATGTCTACCTGTGAGCTTGCGTGCTTGAAGAAACAGAATTGGAGCTGGAGGCTTCAGAGAGATGCTTGACTGACCTTGGAGGTGCAGGTTGCACAACCTGAATAAGGAAAAAGCAGATGGCTCATGTTACCTGTTAAAATAAGGAAATACTCCTCTTTGGGAGATTTCAGCTGAGCTGCTTCCAAGCATGAACACTTCTTACAAAGGGCACAAACATACAGATTGCCAGAGATCCAAAAGGGGTGGCAGTTTGTCAGGAGTGCACCATCCTCTATGGCAAAAGGCCCAGCAGAGAAGAGGACTGCAATGACAGGAGTGTCCTCTGTCTAAGGGTCCAAATTAGAAGCTTGCTCCTCCTCCGAAGTGGTACCAACTATGGAGGCAATATTGCTGGGTTAGGGCACTGTTATTGCTCATCCTCTACTGCTTCCATGTAAGAAACAGCAGCTGCTCCAACCCCCTGCCCCTGACGCATGCTTGAGCAGTACCTCACAGGGTGCACAGTGTCAGTAGGAAATTGAAGTAATGAGGCTCAATTAAGCAGCTCCGCATACAGTCGTGGATGAACTTGTCCCAGCAAGAGTACCTAGATCCAGTGGCTCAGCAGGGTGGTTGTGTGATGTGCAGCTGGTTCAAAGTCATTTGTAGAACACTGAATATTCCTCCTCCCTGTGGGACACACTTGCCCTTTTGAGTACCACACACATGGGGTGTAGCCAGGGGAGCCTCAAAACAGAGGATTTTAATGCCACCCCTTCCACGTTTATACATGCCTGTTTACCAAGAAGTAAGAATAGACAAAAGGATAAAAGATCTCCACCTTCATAAAAGTCAAGAAGGCTTTGGCTGACGTAAAACTGTTTTGCTTTTGCAATGAAATTTGGGCATCATTTAGCTTTGCTCTCATTAATACATACGTAGGACAACACTCACTTTCATTTAGAGGGCCAGCTCAAAATTTCGTGTCTTTTCTTCTTCCCAAGTGAGTCTTCACTTCAGAGCTGAAAAGAGAAACCATTTATTCCCATTAAGAGTAATTAAGGAAGGGAAAAATAAAAAAAAAAAGAAAAAGAAAAAAAGAAAAAGATGATAGTATTGATAAATTCAGTATCATTAAATTTTCTCCTTTTTTTTTTCCAGCATGCCTTTTGTCTCCAGCTGCTTTCATATAAACTATGCTCCTAGACTTGATAGAAATGGGAAGTCAGCCTCTGATGTCTCTGAGGTTAGGCCACAGAAACTATACTTACTTCCCTGAGGGAAGCAATGCTGCTTACAGTAGATTTCACACTTTTTGCGACATGAGTCAGTTGACTTTTGTGGTCACATCATATAAAGTTTGCAGACTGTATGTATATAAGCTTGTACTCAGTAATTAGAGGAGCAACACTGTTCATTGCAGAGCACCACTCAGCTGGACAGCTGCAAGGAGACCTGGATGTACAGTGGTGGGGGACTTTTGGTGTGTTTTTGGGCAAGTGGTGGCCCATTTGCAGGGTGGCATTCAAAGGAGGAGATGAAAAGTCTAATTAATTCAAGAGTTCCAGCTGTTCTGCGAAAGGTTTTTCCTGACTGACACTAAGACAATGTTTATATAATTGCCTAAGCCCAAACCTGTAGCCTTTGAATAATAATAATATTGCCATTCTCTGAAATGCACTTAATTTTCAGAAGTGACCTGATAACAGCAGAAGCAAAACACTCAATTCCACAGTTACATAGAAACAAAAATAATTACAGAATGCATGCAGAAATTAAAATCTATTACAGGCAATTTGTGCTAAGAAACTAAACATCCCCTAAAGGTAGGCAACTTCAACCATCTCAGTTTGGTTGGTTATCCTCTCTGTATCACTATTTAGGCCTGAGATCTTTTCCTCATATCTGCTCTAATCCCATTCTTTTGCTGTCTTCCATCATGCTGGAGATATTCTAGGTCCTAGATAATGCGGATATTCAATTCATGTAATAAAAATGTAACTACAACCGTCTTTTTTATTTTCCTTAGCACAAAACAAAATTACATATTGAATTCTAACAAACTCCACGGATGTGCCTCTCATTTTGAGTCTTATGCAGTATCCAGTGGAGATGAATGGGATAATTTCCCATGAATTTAGCAAATACTGATAGAAATAATACAGCAACAAAAAAGCAATTGTAAAAAAACCTTATAAAAATTACAGGAGTACAAGAATCTCCTTGATTGAAGATGTTCAACTCCTGAATCACTGAGGAATCTACTCATCAGCCTTAAATCTTCCTGATAACACCACCCAAAGAAAAAGCTTCTTTTCTCCTTTCTAACCACTTTTTGGGCTGCCTAGAAAATCATAACTGCAACTTACTGTCACATATATATGTCCCCTCCAAAAACAGTAACACAGCAAATGACCAGATAAGCCATTGTTATGCCCTGTTGAGTCATTTGGAAGATTACCTTCAGAGGCTCCTGACATTTTTCTTGCTCACTTTTAAGGTCTGTAGGATTTTTGCCACCAGTGCCAGAAGGCAGAGGATGTGGGTCAGCCTATCCCTTTCGGTACTCTGACCAACCCTATTTGTCTATGGTTCATCAGCAAAGTGTTTCTGAAAGGAAAACAGAGCATTTGTTCTGATGCTGTAAGTGGGAAAACAAACCCGAGTACCAGTGTGCTGCTCTATACTCTTTCCTTTAGTGAGTAGTTAGAGCACCACGACAGCACTACCAAGTCATGTCAGACTTGAAGAGAATGGCACCAGGCTGTCCATCAGCCAGTGGAGAAGGGTCTGACAGCGAGTTAGAGCTCAAGGGAATGGGGTAGAGAACATTTGCCTCAAGTGCTGAGCAATCAGGGAAGGAAGATAACTACTGTAATTTGTGTCTCTGCATAGTGACCTTCTTGGCTATGTTCAGTTCCTACTGACACTAAAGTGCCCCAGTTAATGGGCTTCCACCACTCTGAGGGCAGAACTTGCACCGTCTCTGTTCCTATTCTGCTCCTATAAACAACTACAGATGATCCTGTCCTCAGCCTCACGGATGAAGGCCAGTCTGCAGATACCACTTATGCCATCAACACCATCAAGGAGGGAAAAGTTGTAGAAGGTCTGACCTAGTGCTTAGTATGAGGTTTGCCATCAGTCAGCTACTTGACTTGGTTGCACTCCCAGTCATTTAATGGGAAATGAGGAACAGAAAGAAAGTACTTAGCAATGAATCCTCACTTTGTTTTCTCTCCTCTGCATTCCTCTCCCACCTTCATTTCACAGCTTTGCTGCCAAAGGCTGAGGAGGAAAAAGAAATGGCACAAGTCTAAAAAGCCACTTTTGGTAATGAGTTTTGGTACAAAATTCTCAATTCATGCTTGTCCACATGGCTTGTTTTTGTCACAAACACAATAACCTAAAAGTATCCTACAGTTTCTCTTCTGGCAGGTTGAATATTTAAATGCACAACCATTTATACTTTCAAGAATTCAAATCTGCAGTTTCAAAATGGAATTATGCCAATCACGTAGGCCATCTGGCTAAACTCGTTGCTAGGAAGTCATAAATAAGGATGACATGGGGTCACTTAATGGAAAGGCACTGACATTTCATCCATAGTTTATTACTATCCTCTGGTCCAAACTGAAGTAAGCTTATGGTCTCAGCTTAGTTTTCAGTGGACAAACTGTCTCTGTCTCAATTTCCTTCCCTCATACTGTAAAGAATCCATATGCTGCAGAAAGGATTTTATGGACTCAGTTCCATGGTCCAAACCCTAGCAGCATGCTCACTTCCCACATCTGGAAAGGCACCAGAGAAATTAATTCTGTACAAGTGCAATGGTCAAGGAGGGAGCATGCACAGACCTTTGCCATTTCACTTACAAAATCATAAGATTCAACACTGTTAAAGAAAAAGAATTCTCATCATAAAAGCAAGAGCCGGTCACAGGGCTGTAACACTCTAGGATTCTGCAGCACTACCCTGCTCACGCACACGTGCACACAGTCTCTATTTCCAATTGCCTCTTGGCATAAAGAGTAGTTTTGATTTAGAAAAAGGCTCAGAACTGGTATGGGGATATCATTTATTTCTCCTAGGAAATAGGTTCTCTTTTGGTCTTCTCAGAGGGATGTGTCTTTGCAGGCAGGGTCAGCACTGCCAGGGGAGGGGAATCTGTGTATGTGTCTGAGGGAGGATAGGGACTCAAAAGAAGTTAAAGGCAGATTCAAGGAAGAGATAATCTCTTCCGTGTCCTTAGTGAATAGGACAAGAAATGGGCTTACCTGCAGTTAGACACACTGAGGAACACTAAAGCTGGAGAAGCACTGAGAAAGACTGCCCAAGAAGGTGTGGAGTCCCTGCTGATGGAGGTGCTTGAAAGGAGACTGCTCCTGGGGAGATGCAGATGTGGTTAAGGACAGAATAAATAACCTCTTGATAGTCATTCCAGCCCTGTGACTGACAAAAACATGTTACTCCCACCAATTTGCTGGTTTCTGAGATCTTCTAGCCTGCTCCACTGAGAGCAGTAACAAAATATCTCAGTTCTTCTCATCTGATCTTAATGAGAGTACACTAAAAGCGGCAAGGAAAACAGACAGGGAAAACATAGCCTCAGAACATGAAACATGGAAAATACGGATATACTGATGGCATGTGAGCCATCCTTTGGTCTCTGGGTGAAATACTGGGGCTCGGTAGGCACGCAAACAGAGCCCGCTCCTGGGTGTGCGGGTGTGTGTGTCTGCCTGACACCAGAACAGCTGGCAGCACATCCAGCCTGTGGGTCATCCAGGTAATTCATTGGTCTCGTACCCATTATGAGCCATTATTCAGCAACATCCAATAATTAAAAACAAATATGCTGCAGGTAACATGGAGAACAGCTGACAGAGTCTGGGAGTAAAGACACCACATGAAAAAAATTAACACAACAGGCTGTCATTAAAATGAGGCAGACTCCACATGAACTGATGGCTGCCGGAGTCACGTTCGTACGGTTAGAACTTTTCAGTGTCCTTTTAAAGAAGCTGAAAATATCCACCAACCCTGAGAACAAACATATCATTTTAAACCGGAATAGGCCTGTAAGACTTTTTAACACTTGTTCGTTGATTATATTAATGCCAGAATATATTAAAGAAGTGCAATATAAATTTGATTTTAATTGTTTTGTACACACGCCAGTGAAAAGGAACTGATTGGATACAGTTCACAGGCAGTATGTTAATACGTTATTTTCATATGATGATAGCTTTGCATAATCTTTCTTTTTCCAAGATTTAGAAGAACCTGTTGTTAACCAAAGCACAGGAGAGAGGAAGAATACGATTTACATAAAATCGGCTACCCTACACATTAATTAGTAATGTGGCTGAGCGGAAGGTGTGTTCACTTAGTAGAAAGTACACTTTATAATTTATACACCAGCTGTTTCAGTGCTTTCTAGTCCATTTTCCTCCCTGCCTGCCTCTAATGAAATCGTGTTACTGGAGAATTGACTGGGGTGAATTGAGATTTTAATCCCATTGACGCTTCTCTATGGAAAGGCACACTGGTGGGAACTTTTAATGGAAGGTCTGTAATCAGAAGACACTTGTATTCAGTCCCCCACTATAATGACTCTCATCAAATGTTAAAGCCCAGGCAGTGTGCAGAAGGCTAGAATTTCAAGGTTTTTGACCAACCCCATTTGAGGCATTCCTCTGGGAGTGTGTGATTACTCAAGTTTAGCAGTTTATTGCCTCATCTTTCAATATCCAGTGGAGCACAAAATTCTCATCTAGGTTGCTCTTTTTACTTAAAGAACAGGCCAAAATAGACTGCAGAGCTACTAGCACTGTCATTGAGGTTAATTCTTGCTTCTCAGTTAACAGAAGATCAATGGAAAAGCTTTAAAATATTAGAACACAAATACTGCTTAGTCTCTAAAAATGCTTAGCAGCCTTTGTAAAAATTCTGGTTCACTCCACACTTTTCCAATACACACACACACACACACACACGCTCACGTTTATTTATTTATTACCAAGCTCTCCTTTAAGGCAAAGAGTAACATTAATTGAGAGGTAGTGCTGTTCTGCAAAGAGGGATGTAAACATGTATTAAAATCCAGCAGAGCGAACAGTTTTCCTATTCCCCAAACTTTGCAGTCAAGAAAAGTACAGTCATTAAAAGAGAGGTGGTCAAAAAGCAAGCTGAATTGGGAGTTAATGGGACTCATTATGTCGGCTGCACGTTAGTAATGTCTCCTTCTCTACCAGAAAAACAAGCAGAAATAGACACAGAAAAGCAAAACCCACTTAAACAAATGCCTGTTAAAATCCCTGTGAGGAGAATGCATTTGCTCTGAACAGACACAAACACATCAATTAATACAGTGGAAGCCACTTAAACATATACATGTTAAAGAAATAAACTGGAAAAAATGAAGGGGCTTCTGACAAAAGATGTCAAATGCTGTTAAAAGGAATAAATCTATTTAAAAGACAACATATTTTTCAAATGCAGAAAGTCAAAATAGAAGGAATAATAGGAAGAATGCCTCTGAAGAATTAATGTTAAGTTAAAAAAATGTCTTTTCCTTCCTTCTCCTTTTCCCTCCTCCCTAAAAAAAGAATCAAAATGAGGGTTTCTTTAATAAGCATTTCTCTGGCAACTTAATGAATACATTTGAATGACTTTCCTTATTCCCTGTTCCTTTCTTATTGAATTGGTCAGACAAAGGTCTAATTTGGGAGTGTTTTTACTTAAAGGAGCTCTTTCTTTCTGACACTTCTTTCGGGCCAGCATGGGTTCAGGATTTTCCGCTCCTTATGCAATTCACTCCCTCTGCTCCCTTTCTTATTTTACTTATTTCAAAAAAATGTTAGGATCCACTTGTTATTAGAGGTTCCTTTTTTATGGCTTCCAATCTGAATAGGTACCTACATTCTCACATTCCCTGCAGGATTCATTGCAGTTATTGTATACGTACTATAATTCATACAGGAAGGATTACAATGTAGCTTTTCATTGGATTATGTTTGTGTGCATTTTTCAAGGCTTATTTAATGTATATATGTGTATAGATTTTTCTGTGTGCCTGAGTGACTTTCAGGAGGTCTTCTTTAGACTTTTCCTGCCTGACTTTGGTGGGATTCTTTGAGAGCTCTAAGTGTCCAAATATGAAGGGAACAGCCAAACCTCAGATTTCTTTATAGTTTCCTTAATAGGTCATGAATGCCTTTTGTTATATCAGCACTATTTTTTCCAGGCTCTCTCCTGCTTCCTTTTACCAGCCTTTAACTGTCCACTTCTTGGACAGTTTTCTCACTCTTCAACCTGGCAAGGCAACCTCTGTTCCCAAGCAGCTTTCTGCTGGTGTCTCTCAGAAGTACCGATCCATATATCAATGATCTGCATGCTTCACAGACATCCATTAATTTATTTCCTCAGCACCTACATTAAGCATGTAATATTACATCAGTCTGGCAGAGAGAGAGCTGAAACAGAGACAAGCAACTGAGTCACTCAAGGGCACTCAGAAAATCTGCTCTAGAGCCAGAAATCTCATCCAGACTCCCACTTCTTAAGCTCAGATATTACTGAATAAGTGTCCTGTGGTCCTAATCCACCAAAAAGAGCAAGATACAAATTCAGACATTCTGAAGTTGTGCCTTAACCACATAATACGAACATCTGACTATGCGTGCTATCTTTTCTAGCTCTCCAGAAGCAAACAGCTATTTGAGCTGTCAAATATGGCAAGTAGGGTGATAGGAATAACAAGATCTTCCACTTCTAACATAAATATTGCTGTTTATAGCAGGGAAGACCTCTTAAATACATATGCACAGCACTTAGCACAATAAGCCCTCATCTTCAGTGATGCAACAGTAATAACTGCCAATAACACTGTTTATGGACATTTTCTCTTTTCAACAACATGAGGGTGCTTTTCTAATCCACAAAGGCTATAAACTTGAACTATTGCATTATTTCTAAGGGCAAAAGTGAGACCAGAGATCAGGCAGATGAAGCATGTCTTTTGTGATTTATCTGCTCACTGCCACCACCTTCTTTTCTTCAGTGAAACCATAAGAAGGTGATGATCAGTGCTTAACTCAAATGTAAATAGATTACCTCTTAGCCTCCCACCGTGCACCACTGTTCTTTTCTTCCCTGCATTCACACCT
>JANHGB010050597.1:29975-40053 GCA_026283785.1 Coracopsis vasa | reverse complement strand
TCACCGGTTGCCCAGAGAGGTGGTGGAGGCCCCATCCCTGGAGACATTGAAGGCCAGGCTGGATGTGGTTCTGGGCAACCTGATCCAATTGAAAATGTCCCTGCTCATTGCAGGGGGGTTGGACAAGATGACTTTTGAAGCCAAACCAAACTGTTCTGTGATTGTAGACAAAGTAGATGGACTTTCAAGGTCTGTTGGGTTTGGGAGAAGAAGGCTAGCAAAGAGGAGAGGCGTGAAGGGCAGAGGTGGAGAGGCTGTTCCTATATCACCTGGTGCTTTGTGCTAGCTGGTGTGTTTGTGGTTCACCTGGATGAGTAGGGATCTTCATGTCTCTTGGTATTAAAAAGACATGAACCTGGTGCATGGGCTCCCCTTCTGCTTAGAGGTGGAGCTGGAGGAGTCCCTGGAGTTGACTGGAGACAAGGGAAGGGACAATGCATGCAGGGGCAGGGACAGGTTTGGACCATGTGCAGCTCCCTGTGTCTGTGCATGCCTTAAACAGGACAGACCTTACAACACAGTGGTTTGCACTGGTGAAAGAGCGTGGAGATCTTTTCAGGCTGCTCACACCTCTGTTTTGTTGTTATCTCAGCTAAAGGAGATGGGAGATGTGAAGCTCTAACACAAAGTGGTGTTATTACATTTCCATCTATTCGTCAGGTGTACTCAGCAATGTTTCCAGCCCCTTCTGTTTCCCTTTCCTTTAAAAACCTCTGCTCCCTCACTTTTCCTGATTTTCTGCCCATTCAAAGAGTCTTTTTTATTATTCATCGTTAATACCCAGAACTTGAGGGCTTTGATTTTTACGCTTCCCTATGGGAAAAACTGCCTACTGGAATCTTGTCCTTGCTTTCCTTCTGCAGAGCCAGCTGTTTGCCAATATGGTACAGTGAATTTTCATTTAGTGTGTGCCATTTCATGTAATCGTGTATTTTAAGGGAAGCAGCACCCAAATGTGTGATCCTAATCATGGGTAACTCTCGTACTATTTTCTTTGAGACTTCACAAGTGTGTTATTTGACATGTTAATTATTACACTGGTATATGACTAAGACCACAAATACCTCCTCGGTTTTCCCCCTCCCCTCACTTAGCATTTTGCTTGAGAAGATCAGTACATTTTGTCTGTGAAAAGCCCTGGAGTAAATGCCACCCACAAATGATTCTCTGCATGTTTTCCCTTGCCGGAGGAGGCTGTCAGACACTGGGGGGTATCCTGTAATATGGGCTGACCTGAGCCTTCAATTAACAAACCAGGATGTTTACCAAAACTGGCATATTAACTTTGCACATCATTTTACTGGGCAGAAACACTTTGTCACACAGCACTTAGGTCTTGCTTCGCTTACCTCAAGGCACAAAGCACAAACAGGAAAGAAATGTGTTCCTTTTACTGATGCAAACAGTATTCTGCAAACATAAATGCAGGGAAGAGGTTTCTGTCTCTCAGTCATTCCTGGTTGAGCCCAATACAACCCAAAACAGTGGTATTGGGTTGGTGTATATGGGTCAGAATTGTTTTGAATGGAATCCTTGGATTTGAGGGGAGCATCTGGTTTTAACCCTGCAAGAAGCCAGTGGACTGTGTTCACACTGTCTATTACCAGAATGGTTGAAGATGTTGTAGATGGTGTTTATGTTTATTGATGATGATTTTGGACTCTAAATCCAAATTTCAAATTGGTAAAGGATTGCTGTTCACTTTCCTTCCTATTACTATCAATTTTACCCTCCACTTCCTCAGGCCAGTCCTTAAGGAAGGTTTTCCCCTAGCCAGCTGCTTCCCAAGCCATAATTTATAACCTAATTTCCTCCATACTTACCCTTTCTTTTCCTATTTCCTTTAAACTGACCTTCTAACAAAATCTCATTTCTTCTTATCCTTCGGCCTTCATTCTCTGTTGAAATACAACATCTGTGGGAGCCTTTTCTTCCCCTTCTAACTTTTCCACTCCTTCATTTATTTTAGTGCTAGCCATCAACCAGATGCCTTTCTCCATATGCTGATGCTCCCCACTGGAACCTCTATTGCTGCTCTGGTCACTTTTCCTACTAGGTGAATTCCTTTTGTCTACTGCTGTCTGTTGACACTCGTTGTCAAATCATCATCTTGCCCATCCCTTTAGCCATGTACCCTTCACTGGAGATATGTGGTTGCCCTTTATCTTTTTCTCAGTCATGCTCAAGCTGCTTTTTGCTCACAGCCAAAGCCACTGCCACTGTAAGTGATTTTAGTGGAGAAAATAAATAGTGATGTTAACAAAGGACTGGAGCCCTGCTTGGTATCCAGTGGTTCTCCATCAGGGTCTCTGTATCCAAGGGAAGAATGAGTGCAACTCATAGAATTCTGGGAGCACCTTTGGAAAGCTCTAAGTCAAGCTGTGGCCCCAGGCTCTTCCTGCAGAGGTGGAGTAGCCCAGGGGTGTACTGTAACAGTGCAGCAGTTAGTGGTCCATTTCCACTGAACACAGTTTGCATCCAATAGGAAGATGAGCCAGGAATCTTGCACAGGGAGCTGAACTTTTCTACATCAGCCTCTTTGGGTATAGTCACTCCTCAGACCCCTTCCTTGCTTTTATCAGCCACCTTGTTTCATGGTGCTCACCAGTCTTGTGCTCCTGACCCTAGGGCTCTTATTCCTCCCTTCTTACAGGAATATAATGAATCTTCTATTCCCTCTCTCATAGTCTTGGAGTAACAGGTCTCAGCCCATCAGTTCCCAGGAATTGTGGTTTCCCACATCTGTGATTCATTAGTCAAAGAAACAGAAAAAGCTGAAAAAACCCAGAACTTCTCTGAAATGTAAACCAACTTCGTGCCTGACGTCATCTTCAGCTCTTTCTTTCTTCATCACTTGACCTTCTGCATCTCAGGATCCCGTGAAGGGTCAGGCTCCTTCAGGTCCCTTCCCTCTTTTCCTCACCAGAGGGCAGGCAATTTACTTGGGTCCTGAAGCTCTCGACAGGGTCTCACATTGGAGAGATCTATTACTATAGCATTAAGTTTCAGACATCTGCTATAAACCTTTTAAACACCCAGTGTGGAACTGCTGTCACATCTCTGCTCCATCATCACATCTGCTAGGCGCGCTCATCTGTTCATGCTAGGTATTCCTGCAAGGTGATAGTCACTGCTGAACTGGATAATGACATTGGTACTGATACCATGTGGAAACAGTGTTCAGCTCAGGTAAAACCATTGCGTTGTTTCAAGTGTCTTCTCTTCAGATTGAAAGATATCTTGGTTCATATAAATACAATAATATATATTAATATAATAGGATATGATTTAATATGATATAACATACTAATATAATATGATATAATATGATATATAATTAAAATATGATATAATATAATATAATGAAAAATATAATCACAAGCAAGAGGGTTTTCTGAAAGGAGAAAGAGGAAAAGAAGGAAATAAAGAGACAAAACCTCAGCAACACAAACCTTTTTTTCACGATGGGTTTTAAATTCTGCAGAAAATTAAGGGATAAAATAGATCAGAGCTTATACCTGCTGAACCCTCTGACAGCTGCTTCCTCATCCTGCTGCCTGAAAGTGAATCAACTTAATTATTCCGGTGGCTATGTGCATCCAGATGGCTTAGAACTGCTCTTTCTCACTGACTGCAGTACCTGTCCTTGTGCTCTGGAATAGTTAAGATTGAAAACTGGGGTTTTTGATTATTTGTTGTTTGTTTCTTAGTTTGTGTTTTGGTTTTTGGGGTTTTTTTGGTTTGTTTTTTTATTTTGGAATTCCAGAGTACAGGGACTGTAGTAGAAGAAATGGTCTGGGATTGTGGAATCTTTTGTCAATGGTTAGGTTGTGCTAGCATTGAGTTTAAATGGGCTCATGTAGGATGGCATGTTTGGGTTAATACACTGAGTTCCTGTGGAATGGAAGCTTTGTACAGACTGTGTCTGAGAGACTACTGTAGTGAATTCGCTGACTGCAATATGTGGAGATGGGGATGGAGGCACAGCATCATATTATCTTCCAAGGACATTGAAGTCTCTCAGGATGACTCTTGTGAGTACTCTGAAAGTATAACCACTGATCTAGTTAAGACAATTTGTCCTTCGGAACAGTCTAAAACGTTGTCTTGAGTTACCTGTGTGCACACTAACCATGTAAAGCGTTCGTTAAAGGAGCTGGCAGGTTGCTTGTAAACTGAAGTAATTTCCTTTGCCTTCACAATTAGGTTTTCTTTATGGCCTCCTCTGTCAGTACATGCTGTTCATTAAGAATGATTTGGCCATTTCATTCTGCAGCCTTATTTTTGCCTGCTCTGTGGATTTAACTGGAGGAAATCCCTTTGTGAATGAAATGATCAAGCTGCATCTCAATCTCCAAATGATGTTTTCTCCTGCATTTTTTTTACCCTGTATAAATCAAGCTACTTCAGTTCAGGAACATTCAGATAGGAGGGAAACCAGGTGTGAATTCCTGACAACCAATTTGCAAGGAGATGCCTTTCCTCCAGTTTTCTGGTTGTTGGCTTGTTGGTTTTTGGATGGTCCCATGGAGAATCCAGGGAATGAAGCCTTCAAACTTCTCACATCTCAGATGCTTCAAGTCTGGTTGTAGAGGGGGGTCTCTGGATAAAGTGCGGTCCAGTGGCTGCTCTTTTATCTTATGGTGCAATGAGGTAGGGAATTGTGCCCTGCAGTACTTCCTAGTTTTGAGCCAAATTAAGAAAGCATTGGACTAAGCACATCATTGTAATGTGGGCTCAGGTTTTATACCTGAGTCTTGTCTGTGCAGGAGAAAGGTGGACTGTCAAGATTAATGGCAATCAGTCGGCGTAATGTACAGACACACACAACCCCCTGAGGTAGTCACCATGGAGCAACCAGTGTAATGTGTGTCCCAGGACACTGGAGGTACAAGTTAGTGGCTTCTGTGATGGTCTCTGGATGTGTTCTTGCTGCTGTGAGAGGGTCATTACATGTGGAAGGGCATGCTTATTCAAGGGAAACACTGATGCTGTGGGGAAATCATGAGAAGGGCTTATCTCCTGTCTGGTGCTCCAGAGATGGGTGGTTGTGAACATTGCATTTCCAGAAGCTTGCAGGCAATGGCAGGTGTCTGAGCTGGCAGCCTGTCTCCTCCAACCAGTGCCAAAGACAAACTTTGCTTTGGTGTGGGGCGAGTAGAGAGGTTTGTGCTTCCTATAGTTACAGCCAAGCTGCTGGGATGCGGTCAGTGGGGAGGTTGCTGTAAAGTTTGACCCCAGTAAACCCCTTTCTGACACTGGCAACTTCTCTTTGTTCATTTTGTCCCCTTGTTGTAGAGCCCGGGTGTTTTGGTGTCCTTTGCTCCATCCTGAAAGGAAGAGACTTTATTTGCATAGGTGGAAGTTGTCATGGCAAGACAGAGACGCAAGGCTAAAAGAGGGGAGAGATGAGGTCAAATGAGCTAGGTCACAAAGCTAGACTAAAACAGCTTAACAGAATACGTAATTTAATCTCATGGTGATGCTGAGCATAGAAATAGAAGACACATTAGATGGATGCAGAATACAGGGAATGAAGTCCTATGTGATTAAATGAAAAAGAAGTAGTCTTTTTTTCCTACTGCCTTTCTCTTCATGTTTTCGGTGTATTTAACTTAGTCATAATGCAGAACTTGGGATTCTCTCACCGTACAAGAAGCCATCAGATGAAAAGGGCATGATTTAAAGCAAATGTGCCCTCAGAAACATTCCTTTCTCAGTAAGAGCAGCAAAGCATAATGTAATTAAAACAACTGTCTACAGCGTTTATGTACAATTACATTGAGTAGAGAATACCTTTAATTTCGTTGTGAGGTCAGACACATGGGGAGGAAGGGTTGATGCTGTCTCTCAGACGGCCGTAATCACAGGCTGGCAGCTCAACTTTGGAAATTAAACAGATTAGAAGTTCTTGGCAGTGATTCCTAAAAGCTCAGGAGGCTCAGTGCAATCAGCAGCTTTGACATTTTGGCCAGCTAGTTAAATAGTGTTGGCTTTAAACATTACAGGGCAAGTGATGTGATCACCCCTTATGTGCTGGGCCTGAGGCATACACTTTCTGTCTTCTCTCTTGGGAGCAAGGGGAGTCTCTAAATCAAGGAGGTCTTTGATGGTAGCCTGTGAATAACCTTCAAGATCATAGCAAGGAAGAGGAATCTGTATTGTTCGCATGTTAACCACAGCAGTGAGTACCAGAGAAGGAAGACAAGTGTTTATACAGGATTTTGCATCTAAGCATAAATGACAGCACCCAAAGTCTACTGAGCTTGAGCCTCCTTTGCATTGCTTAGCCAAGAATGAATGCTGCTTCCTATGGCTGGTTCAGAGATCAGACTGCAAAGAAGGTCCACATACGTGCAACTCCCTAAAATACAGTATTTGTTCATCTATTTTATGGGAAAACCTATTCATAGAGAGTTTCCCCAGTAGGAGTGCCTGAAATGAAGAAACTAAACCTGCATGTAAACAGCAGAAAAACAGCTCTGTGCAGATACTTGAATGGATGCGTGGAACCCATTTGAATGAATGCATGAGCAATTGCAGGACTCTATTTGCTTGCAAATCTGGTTTAGTGATGAAAAGATCAAGGTGATGTTGTAGTGGTAGTTACTGTAGGAGTGTTGTATGCTTAGTTTAGCAGTAATAATATGTCTGTCTGTTTGAAATTGCAGTAATTGGTTGCTTTCTGATGGCCAGGGAATTTGATGGCATGAGCGGTGATGGGGCTTTCATATTTGAATTAAGCTACCTGGTTTTGTGTGCTTCTTTTGCATGATACTGCAGAAATGATGACTGTGCGCTGGCTATAGAGCCTCATGGACCGAAGTACACGTAGCACAACTTCTCAGCAGGCCTGCCTGAGAAAGCAGAAGTGAAGGCACGGGCCCAATGTCACATCCTCTGTGAACGTGAAAAGTTAAGCCCAGTTCTCTGTGAGCTTAGTGTTAAGCTTAGTGAGCTTAGTTCTCTGTGAGGACTGTTAGAGGTACCAAGAGTTGAATACCTTTTCAATGGGCAAGGTGAGTTGCCAGTCTCTCCCCTCTTCTCCATTCCTGATAGCTAATAATAATTAGTCCTAATTAATAATACATAAACATATAAAATGTTAATCAGAATTAATTAGCAGCAATAAGTAGTCATTGTCAGGAAGGCAGGGAGAGGAAGACAGCAGATATTTTTAAACATCCAACTTGTCACTGGGATTGTCTCCTTCATTTTTTCCCACTGTTTTTTTGAGGATGTTTCCTTCACTGCATGTCCTAATCCCTTTTGGGTACTAAACCAAGGCCCAGTGAAATCAGTAGAGTATAGCACTCGCCTTGTTGGGCACCATCCATTTAACGTTCAAGCGTTAGGTGTTTGGCCTTCTGTTGTTTCCATTGTGTGCCAGCACACAGGCTCTCAGCTGGGCTGGTGAGCGCACTCGGAATGCAGTCAAGGAGGTGTTAATCGGATGGCAGTCAGGAGTTGGTTTCCGATGGGGAAGTAGCTGATTCCCGCTGGCACACCAGCTAAGCAGCTCCTCTTCAGAGGGATTTAGCTGCACATGGCACCATCTAAACCCAGACAATTCTGTGTGTGAAATTAAGAGTATGCAGGCGTAGAGCGCAGAATTTAACGTCAATTGTTACCATCAAACTAAGTTTTGGAAGACTCCCTGGAACACACAGCAATGTACCTTTCATTTAGGTTTGTAGGGGTGGATGGAGCGGAGCTCAGCTTTGCTGGGCCAGGTTTGCAGGATTTACCAAGAGTGGGATCTTAGCTGCCAGGATACATCCAAAGAAGGCCCCCACCAAGTGAATGCAGGTGACTGCCTCATCCGTCTCTGCTCTGGAGCCAGGCTGAGAGAGCTGGGCTGGGTCAGCCTGGAGAAGAGAAGGCTCCTGAAGGGGAGACCTTAGAGCAGCTCCAGTGCCTAAAGGGGCTGCAGGAAACCTGGGGAGGGGCTTGGGACAAGGGCAGGGGTTGGAAGTGGAGGAGCTTTAAGGTCCCTTCCAACACAAACCAGTCTGGGACTCTGTGATTACACACAGTGTAAAGCTTTAGTCCATGTGTGGACGTTTCATGTAATTAAGAGGTCAATGTTAGAGTTCCACAAGGAGCTGAGGAGGCTCCACAGTGCAGACCTCAACAAGCGGAAAGGGGGGAGAAGTCCCATGTGAACTACCTGCAATTGTTTTAATGTCCTGGGTCAGACAATGTCATTGTAATTGCTCTCAGTATTTAACCATCCTGTCTCCTTGGAACCGTTTCTGGCCATCACTAGGTGGCAACATAGCCAGTGGAGAGAGATCCCATGCAGAACACAGTGCAGGGAAACCTCAGGCTGATTTCACTTTGCTGGCTCCATAGGTCAGCCAAGATCTTTTTGCTTCTCTAGGTCCAGATCCCATCTGCAGCCGTCCTGCAACTTCACAGGCCTCTCACTGTGCAATCACAGGAGGACTTTAGGCTGATTATGCATTAAAAACTCCCCTCTAGGAAGAAATTCAGTGATCAGAGACATTTTAAGTGTTCCGTTGAAATTTGACCGATCCTGCTGCTCATTACAAAATGTTGCTACAAGGTGCTGTGCAGCTCTTAGACTTCACATTTTCATTGTCAGGATGTTTTTCATTATTTAAACATTAAATCCAAGCATTTCACTTCCATCTTATCTTTTTTGACTGAAATATGTTATGGAAGTCTTAATTACAGCCTGAGGAGAATGAACATCACAAGTCGTTGCAATGGAGAGTGTCAATGGGATGCAGAGAATCCAAACAACACATAAATGACACTTTTGTCCTTCAGATATGTCAAAACGTGAATGCAAATTCTGCAGTCTTATATTTTCCTCATCCCCACTATGCTCTAATGTTAGCAAATCTACATTCCCATATTCGGAGTGGATCTGCTAAAGCAGCTAGTTCTAAACCAGTTGCATTGGATTTTTGTAGAGCGTTTTCCTACTAAATCCGATTTCACAAACCTTTCCTGGTGACAATATTAGCCCTTCCTTAGGATAGAAAGTATCCTTTGGAATATTTTAATTACTGTGTTTTATATCCCCATGTCTCTCAATGCTGTTGTGCTGTACAGCATCTCTCTTCGGGCACTATTCTTTACTGGAAGCATGGTCTCCTTTTGCAGTGTGCTCCTTCTTCATCCTTCCAAGGCAGAGGTACCACTTCCCAGTAACCATCTCCATTCCCAGTCCCTGCCTCACCGTGGTGTATCCACACAGTTGGCTTTTGATATTGCTGTTTGTCTGCGAATGGAGGTGCCTCAAGGTTCATAAATCTGTATGCAGTAGTATGGGTTCTCTAACAGCAATTCATTTTAATTATGTGAGACATAAAAAGACCACCTACAGATGAGACAATACAGCTGTAAGATTCTCAAGGTTACTATGGGGAATACTTCATAACTGAAGTATGTTTTCCCCAAGGAATTGCACTACCATTTGATTTAATTTTTAATTTTTACATTTTAATCAAAAATAGATCAAATGGTGGTGTTATCTCCTGGGAAACATACTTCAGATATGAAGCAGTCCATGTTCCTTTTAAATATGTAAAGCTGCCATTTATGTATAACTCATGAATGACACCCTGTGTTGCAAGCAAATATCACGCCGTGATTTCTATATTGTTTCTGTAACAACACTGTAATCATACACAAATATCAGCACACCTCATTCTACAGAGCAAATGGCATGAAAGAGTGAGGACTTCAGAAGGCAATGCAATAAATGTCTAGCGCTAACTAAGCCACCATGTATTGGACATGTGCATGGGGACGTTGGTGCCCGAGGGGCTGCTCAGCACCATAGAGGTTGATGTTCAGCTCTCTGAGAGCTTCTGGAAAACTCAGATTCAGAAGAACAGGGGGATGTTTCAGCAAGAACAAAGCACAAGAACTTCAACCCCGGGTGGTGCGATCTCAACACAGATATTGCTGTGGAACAGCAAATGGGTGTTTTCAATCACAGAGTCCCAAACTGCTTTGGGTTGAAGGGACCTTAAAGTTCATCCAGCTCCAACCCCTGCCACAGGCAGGGACACCTTCCACTAGAGCAGCTTGCTCCAAGCCC
>JANHGB010050597.1:0-29875 GCA_026283785.1 Coracopsis vasa | reverse complement strand
CAGGGGCTTGGAGCAACCTGCTCTGGTGGAAGGTGTCCCTGCCCGTGGCAGGGGTTGGAGCTGGATGAGCTTTAAGGGTCCTTCCAACCCAAACCAGGCTGGGATTCTGTGACCGAGGGGGTAGAAGTGTGGCAGAGGCATTTGCTGCCCACCTGAGCCAGTTCCTGCAGGAGAAGCATCTTGCTTCTCTTGAAGTCAGGATGGATGTAGGCCCTGTATAAGGAGGGAGGTTGTCTTCAGTTCTGTAATTGCTTAGTTTCATCTGCTGGACACAGCTAAACTGCGTGCTTAGATTGCATCTGAGCAAGAAGTTACCTCTTGGAAAGCAGAAATAGAAGACACCGTGCAGGCAGTGAGTTCGAAGAGTGAGGCTGCACATACGAAGCAATGAAATATTCATGTGGAAAGAGAACTTTTCAGAGTGTTTAGGGAACCTCTGAGGGGCTGAGCTTCTGTTCTGAGATACTGGGTGGAAATGAGAGAAGAAAGGAAAATTAGCAGTTCAGCAAAAGCTTTTGCCCTCTGTGTAGCTGTTAATTTCTGTCACACCCGCTCTGATAGCAGGGGTGTGTTACCGTTTCCTACTGGTTTTTAGCTGCTGGGTTTGGGTGGGATGTGCCTTTCTGAGACTGATAAATTGGTTTTTTCAGCCAACTTAAGCACAGTATCATATAAATATTTCCAAGTGTGTGATTTGCACCAGCACCAAGGAGATGAGTCTAGGATTGCAGAGAGGCAAACAGTGATCTGTGGTATGTATTCATCTGAACTAGAGCCAAGCAATCCCCCTTAGTTAACTGTGTCTCAGCAATTTTCTCCTGATAAAATAATTAATATGCAGATAGATGGCTGTTGCCGAGCTACTCATCATTCCCATTTTCTGGTTTGAATTGTTTATGGCGTTGCTTCAAAAGCAATCCTGTAATATCCTTGGCAAATTGGTGTTTCTCCCTCCCTTCGCCTGACTGATGGTCTCTTTTAGCAAGTTCTCTGTCCTTCACTGTGTATGGCCATGTGTCTGCAGTGTAAGGCTCTCACAGAGTGGTTGGGGTTGGAAGGGATCACTGGAGGTCATCTGGTCCAGCGCCCCTGCTCAGACAGGGTCACCTGCAGCAGGTTGCCCAGGGCCGTGTCCAGATGTGTTTTGTGTATATCCAAGGATGGAGACTCCACAACCTCCCTGGGCAGCCTGTGCCAGTGGTTGGCCACCCTCACAGTGAAAAAGTGTTTCCTGATGTTCGGGGGGCCTCCTGGGTTTCAGTGTGTGCCCATCACCTCTGGGCATGAGGAACAGGGGAAGCAGTGGACCACAGTTAGCAGCTTTGTGCTGCTGCCTTCTGGTCAGGATTGCAGCTCTAAGACCCAGCAGAAGATCTGTGAGACCTGACAGACTCTGCAGTCTCTCCTGTGGGCCCATGCAGCGTGTGTGCCTTGAGCTGGCAGAACTCGGGATGTCCATCTGTGCTCAGCTGGCTCCTTAGGACTCCTCACCTCTTTTCTGCTGCTTGCAGCCTGATGCGTGCCTGTCCCCGACATGATGGGAGCATCATCTCAGCACTGGGTGCAGAAGAGCCACGCTGCTGCCGCCATGGGCACACAAACCACAGGCAGAGTGGGACTTGCAATGCTGTAACCAGCAGTTGTAATTTAGCTGGTTAGGGAGACAGCCAAGCAACAGATGACACTGTCCCCAAAGAGCATAATTGCCTTGTTACAGGGCAGAGGAGGTTTTGTGGTAAGCTGTGATGCCCTGTCACAAGTTGGCTCGTTTTCTGGCTATGCTACTGAAGAATTGTCTTGAGACCACATAGTACTGATCATCTCCTGTACCCAGAAACCTCCTGGGACCCACACTAAGTTTAGAAACGAAATCACAGCAAGTGTTAACACAGGTTTTCTTTCCCCTGTCAACCGCAGGTAATGCAGGTGGTGAAAGAACAGATAATGAGAGCGCTCACTACCAAGCCTAGCTCTCTGGATCAGTTCAAGAGCAAGCTTCAGAACCTCAGCTACACAGAAATACTGAAAATACGCCAGTCTGAAAGAATGAACCAGGAAGATTTCCAGTCCCGTCCCATTCTGTAAGTGTTGTCTTCTTCCCTCACTCCCTTTCATATGGATTAACAAAGGTGGATGGCATTTGTGAGCTCTTGTGGGGGAGCACAAGAGAAAAGCTGCCCAGGGAGCTGTGCTCAAATGCAGTAGTGCAGCATCTGCCTGAAGCGTGTTATCTGTTCCTCTGCTGGGAATCATAACTTCTTCTTTGAGTTCAGTTAAGCCAGAGCCAGCAAAGCCCTGCAGGGTCTCACAGGGGTTGTTTGTGTAAAACATCTCCTGGCTCTGCATGGTTGTGAACCTGGGTTCGGTGTTGGTAGTGGCTTCAGACTTAAAAACCCAAAACCACCAGAGCTTTGTCTTGTGTCCAAGGGCTTTGAACATTCCAACTGTCACTTCTCTGGGTGAGACAGGGAGGAGCCCAGATGAAGATGAAGAGGAGGCAATGCACACTGGCTCCACAAAAAAGCAGTGCTGTGGATGACTGTGTTTATGGTGTTATCTTTGGTGTCATTGACAAGCAGTTACTTACTTGTAAATGATAACATTCTGGCAGCTAGCCAGCAAGATTCTCCTTCCCTTGTGGCTTACTGCAGAGTATCAATGGTAACATCACCACCACAGCCCCTTCCCAGTTCTCAGGATGTCCTTTGTTCTGTTATATGAAAAACAGAGGCTGCATTTGGCTCCGGACCAAGCCTGGGCTTATGGCTGAACTGGTGACACAGCACAGTGGCAGACTCCGTGGCACACAAATGATGTGCAGAGAATAGCAGGAACCTTTTGAGATCAGCAGAGAAATGATGAGGAGTTCAGAGCCATGCCCCGAAACATCGTGGAATCCTGGCCGTGCTTCAGGTGGAATGGCTCGTGATTCTCCAGATCTCCCTTTCTAGGCAAATGTGTAGGGAGGGTTTGGACCAGAACATTTCAGGATGCAGAAGCAGAATGTTGGTTTGAACATTCAACATTGTTGATGGTTTAGTGTGAGGCATCCCTGCCCATGGCAGGGGGGGTGGAACTAGATGATCTTAAGGTCCTTTCCAACCTGAACTGTTCCATGATTTGTTTCTGAAGGATACAGATATCAAAGTACAAGCTCTGACACATTCCTCCAGGGCCAGCAGGGCAACAGCAGAAGCATAATCTAAGTAGAATTATACGCTTACATTTTGATCATACCAGTGTGGATCAAAGGGAAGTCCTTATTTTATGCTTTCAGTGCATTAGAAGATAGGACCTAATGCCCAATTAAAACTGATGTCATTCATAGCAATGTATCCATCAAATAGCTACAAATGGCTCCAGTGAGTTTTGCATCATTACAGTGCTCAGAAATCCCCTGCAAATCCCCTGCAACGTTTAGTGGTTCAAAGCTGCTCAGTACTGCTGAGCTTCTCACCAAAGCTTCTCATTTTCCCTGCTTTCCCTATGAGTCTACTGTTTAAGTATGATACAGGTCAAATATATTCTCTTGCACCATCAGCTAGCCTCGTGAAACTTGCCCTCTGCAAGCTCTTTATTTCCAGTATCACTCTGGCTAGTTGCTGCCACAGTGCAGTCTCCTTCCCCATCATGGAATGAGTGCAACAGCCAACACAAATAGTTAAAAGCAAGTGAAGTGTTACCAGAGACTCATTTCAGATTCAGGACAAAAGGCTGAGCCTAAAGGCTATAAAGGCTAAGTAAATTGATAAGGTGTTTAAGCAGTCACAACTGCATTTGCAGAGATCTAACTCTGTGCATTTGCATTTTGATTGCACCCATGATCACTTATTCTTGACTGTGAAAAGAAATGGTTCTTTCATTTTCCCCTTTGATTTGATTCCCTGTACTGAACTCTCAAATTGCATAGATGGCACAATTGATGGGAGTACAGAATCATGGCCTCATTGTAGGGAAAGAAACTGTGAGTGAAGAGAGCAATCGTGGCTCTGCTGTATATTTTAAAGCCTTGCAGATACACTAAAAGAGATTGAACACAAGGGTGAATGTAAAGTCTGCAGGCCTTGTTTAATTCTGCATGAGAATATGGCAATCAGATGATGGCTTTTCCTGCCTTCAACATGGTAGAAGCCTTCCTTTTGCTGTTCATTGTATGAAGCACTGGATTTTAAGTTGTCAGGCTGCTGGATGAGAGAAGCTTGAGTCAGGTTGAATTTGAATGTAAGCTGTAAAGTGCTGCCTTAGATCCTTGTAGCTACAACACCCTTGTTTTGCAGAGATTAGTTGTTTCTTTTACATGAGCATTGTTGTATCATGAGTGATGGAGTTTTCTCCGTTCCTGTTCTTGATTAGGGAAAACAGAAAGCCCTTCAGAACAGAATCAGTTCAAGATCGTGGGGTCATTATTGATCATCCAAACTGCCATCCCACAACAGAATGATAAAGAATCGCTGGCTCATTTTGAATAGAACAGGGTGTCCAGGAGTCCTGTGGGCCTCTAGAGGACCAGACATCTCCCTGATACATTAAATGGCAGCAGGGATGGGTTAATACTGGATAAAGGTCTGACGTTCAAGTGGAGGCTTGCTGGTTAAAGGGGAGCTAATACCAACTAGGGAGTCATTGCTAAGTAAACCTCTGTGTGAAAATCAGCAGCATACAGGGAAATGGACGGAGGGACTTGAATGCTTTTCAGTTTTATCTTACAGAGAGAGTCACTAATGCCTGCTCTGAATGCATGAGGTGATTAGGAGAGGGCATAGCCACAAACCAGAAAGATAAAAGGACAAATCACATGAAAGCAGTTCTGGGATTACTTTTCTGTTGTGTTGTAATGATTTAAATGGCTGTAATATGCCCCATAACGGAAGGAAAACAGCTAACAAGAGTCTTAACGCATAGCTGGGGACAGATATAACTGGTGCTGCAGAAGAACTAGCATATTCTGGTTTGAATAATGTAAATAATTTCTCATGATTTCCAGATATACCAACAATTCAGGTCTGTTACTTTTAAAGTAAGTAACTGATGTCAGTGTTACCTGTAGTGCCAAGGCCAGTAAGATCAGAAGAGTAGTGATCATGTATATTATTGTGTGGATTTCTCAACCCTTCTGTCTTACCAGCCCACTGACTTTTGCCATTCTTATGTGCCAGGAACCCAGTTGAAAGCTAACAGTAATTTGTAAAGTCACTCTCTCCTTAAACCTTCTGGGTTTGTTCTCTCTCTTTGCAAGGTGCAAACTGTTGAGCCAATGTCGTCTGAAGGACAGTAAATAAAACCTTCACGGAGCACATTTGCATTCCTGATCTTCCTTTAGCTCATTGTTCCTGTTTGGGTTTAAAATTAGGCAGGAGGACCTACTTGTACAGGGACTTTCATCATGTTTAATAACTCCTGTCTTTACACCCTGAGGAACAGAGCTCCCTTGCATTCAGAAGGCTTTCTGAAGGAAACATAAAGATTCAGAGCAGCACTTCCTTTGGTTTACTGTGTGATGTGGTTTGATTGTTCTGCCCCATTTCTGTCACCTTGAAGTGGTGGAACAGGAACCTTAACAGTGAGGAGCAGTAAGTGGCAGGATCACCTTGCAAAGATGTATCTGGAGTCATGGGATCTGAAAAATAGCTGAAAGACGTTGAAGTCAGAGTAACCATGTGATGGCACGAGCTGCTGAAGGTAGCAAAGACAGTAAGTGCAAGTGACCATGGTAAGGGATGGGTGGACTTACATGGTGTCACTGCAGACTCTTTCTCCATGGAGTAATGAGTTGTCTCCACAACTTCTGTGTGTCCAGGTTTGGGGACAGTAAAACAGAAGAGAGCACTACCTCTGAGTTTCACAGTCATGAGAACAAATACATGCATGTGTAGAGGGACTCCAGCACATCAGCAAAGGGGGGAAGGTGTCTCTTCTTTCCTACCTCACTTCCTCCTGTGGAAAGAATGCCTTAGACTGTGAAATGCTTGAGGGAGGATTACCTGTTTATTTTTGGATTGGTTAAAAAGCCTTCTCTTCCCCTGGTTTGTAAAGAGCATATGGGGCTTCAGAGTACAGACAAGAGAATACTGTGAGCAGTCAGGTGTTAATGTGCTGGGTGACCCATTCAGTTTTGTCTTCCCAGAAGTGTCTTAAAACTATGATGTTATGATATCCTTAACACCTGCTTAATGATAACCATCCAATTTTGGAATTAAACTACCTGAATAGCCAACTGATATTTATACCAGTCCTGAGTGTTTGAAATCAGTCCAGCTGGAGATTTAGATACAGCCTGCACTGCTGAGTAATCCACGCTGTGTTTTGACACTGTTATCCTCAGCTCCTGCTCCCAGCTTTTACCTGAGGAATGGGGAAGCTCATCAGCTCGGTAAAGGCAAGACATTAATTCAAGCACAGGTTTCTTTTAATCATAGTACTTAGCCATTCAGCATTTTCATGTCTTAGTTCCCAATGAGGGAGCGACAAGGCTTGAAAATTATCCTAAAGGACTAATAATACATTTCAAAAGGTGGTGGTTTCTATAGTGACAATGCTTCCTTAAATTTTGACCAGCTAGATTTTTGCAGCTTGTAAATGTGCAGCAGGTTATGCATCAAAAACTCCAACCATTTTGTTAATACAGGGGGGAAAAATGGCATTTTGGTTGAAAGGCCTTATCAGCCGTAGCAGAGGACTTCCAGTGGTTTCAGTGAGGGTCTGGCAGATCAAAGGTATAGGATCCAAATGAAAGTGGAAATTAGCAGAGATTGGGCTCTCTTAAGTTGTCCAGAAGAGAGACGGTTTTGTTGTCTCTATGGGATACCGTGGCTTTGCTTCCTTTTGATGCTGGCATATACTGCCAGACAGAAGGATTTTTGGTATTACCTAATTTGCACAGCAATGCGAAGTGATGGTTCTGACACGCTTCATGCTTTATAAATCCTCTACGCATTCAGTTATTTTTTTAACCTTACTAGTTGTCAAGTTGGTGTTTAAACCTGTCTTTTATGTATTCTTAATGAATCTAAGTGAGGAGATAACTGATGAATTCAGGCATCTGTGAATCCATGTGATGCGGTAGGAAATCAAACTTTAAGTATTATGTGCATATGTTTTACGCCTAGTTCTTGACACGCTGAACTCTTACCAAAGTAGGATGTAGAAGATGGCTTTTCTAAAGGATCTATAATGTTATTGCTAAATGCTGTGGGTTTCTGCAGTCCTGGACAAGGGTAAAGTTTGATCCTTGAGGAATCCCTGGTGATGGGTTAGTCTTCCACAAAGTCCTGATAACAGTTAATCGATTGCATGGCATGGATTGAATAACAGGCGTATAGCACTGGTCATTATTTTAGCTCACCGGCCTTGCTCAGTGTTTTTTATTGCTGTTTCAAGATGTGTTTTAGGCTTCTAGTAAAGTATGCCAGCAGAGGATTGTGCAACAAAAGGTGGCAGACCCTCAAATAAGCTTTGCAGTGCTCCTATGATGAAAGAGCATTATTTGCTGCAGAAAAACCTTGTTGGTGCGTTATAGCAAGTGCTATTTTTAGATGAGTAAAGTAAGAAACAAATAAGTGACTTGCCTGAGTCATGCACTGATGTCGTAGCAGTGAGATGTCTATAACGGAGCCTGACTCCCATTCTTTGTTATAAGGAAACGTGGGGTTTTTAATAGAACAGACTAGATTCTGACCTGGGCCTGCCTGTGACCGTTGTCCCCTTCAAACTCCTTGCAGAAACATCTTGTGGGACTGTCTCAGAGGGAGGGAGGGAGGATGCTCTTTGATTGACTTTGACAAGGGTTTACTTTCTCTTCTCCCAAGGGAACTAAAAGAGAAGATTCAGCCTGAGATCTTGGAACTGATCAAGCAGCAACGTCTCAATCGACTTGTGGAGGGCACCTGCTTTAGGAAACTCAACAGTCGGCGTCGGCAAGGTACGGTTCAGACTGTGCAGTCTGCCTTTTTGTTGTCACTTTTGTCCAGAAGTTGAGATTAGGAACACTGTTTTTACTGGCAAGATCCTTGGTTGTAGTGCTGTCCTGACTGCTTTTACCAGGAGGCACCTGAAAGCATCTCGGTTACAGCTGTTGTAAGAGTTCTTGTGTTTCCCTGGATCTTGTTTTGGCTGCATCATACGGATCAACTGGAACAAGTCCAGTATTTGACAAAACTCTCAAGCCTTACACTCTGAACCCTCTCCAGAAGTAGCACATGAAACTTGGTGTAGCCAGAAGCTGGATCTCTCAGACTTGGACCACCTTTATATATACAATGAGCTCATTCTGCACCTCTCCCTCTAGTGCTACTTGTCCTTGGCATTTGTCTTACATTACCATATACACTAAATGCATCGTGGTGTTTAAAAATGCTTTTTAAAAGCACTTAGGTGAGTAATTTGTGTACCTCCAGATGAATACTTGGTTGACACGGAAAGATTATTTTCCCAATCATATGAGACATTGCTCAGTGCTAGATTTAGAGCTCATTTTGTACAGTCAAGCTCCCTGCAGTTCTTTTCCCCTCAGGGAGGCATGCTGCTTTCTCTGGACAAAATAACAGGTACATAGTGTAACCTCAGCAGATGAATTAAAGTTTCTATCCCCAAATTTCCCTCTAAAAACCTCAATTTGTGAGGATTCAGATTGCCATTTGTTTTCCGCAGTAAATACAACACAAATTACAACGTTACAAAAGCTAAGAGCAAGAACTGACAAAGATCAGTAGTTGAGACCTTCAGATCACTTGTGGAAAAGTGCTTTCTTCCCTGCAATACCCCCTTCCTTAGAAACAAGGAGGCAGTTTTCCCTCATGTCAGGGGGTTATTTTGGAACATTTCAGAGCCTTTATGAAAGGGTTGAGTTGAAGGCAAATGTGCAGCTTTATATCCTCTTTGTCAAGCCTACAAACATCTTTGAAGCCCACTGCACACAGTTGAGGGAAACAGCACTAATATTCCACTGTGAGTTTCTATACAGACTTCATAGAGAGGCATGAGACATGATTTCCCTTCAGCAGCGTATTCACAGAGTGAAAGGAGCTGAAGTAACGCAGAGTTTGGTTTGGGTATCAGTAGCGGGGGTTGTTCACTTTATTCCTCTCAGAGCCTGAATCCAAATAACTGGAATTGTAGAGAAGGAGCAGGGCTTGTGGCAAACATGTTCTCCTTTTGGCAGATCTCCAAGAGGAGGATAGACTGGTTGTTTTATCTGAAACTGGTGTTGGTTCGTGATTTATAGGATCAAAGGCCTTCAGGGATATAAATTGGTTCAATTTAGAATCATAGAATCATAGAATAGTTAGGGTTGGAGGTGAAACTTGTGTGAGTGAAGCTGAAGTTAAAAAAAGCATTAAACAAATAACCGTTGTAGTCTTCTGTTGAGATACAACGTCATCCACAGCTGAAAAGGTTGCTTGCAGTGAATTGTATAGGCCACCAAATTAATTGCTTTGATGTCATATTTATACAGGGACAAAAGAAAGTCATGATTCTTTGGGAAGAAATAAAACAGCCTCAAAGAATTTGATCTTCTCTGAAGTATATTGGGTCTTGTCAGATAAAAGCCCATTTAAAAGGCAGGTTTCTGCATGCCCTGAAGAGTTGTGTGTGCCTTGTATCCCTGCACCAGAAATGTGAATTATCCGTCTGGGAGGGAAGGAGAAGGCATAACCATTACAGCAGGTGATGATTCAGGAGCCCACCAGCACTCAGTAAGATCTAACACTGTGTGATCTAATGAAGCAGCAAAGTATTGTTTGTACACACAGGCATGTTTGGAGTATGAGCCATTCAGTTGGGATCCTTTGTTAGGTATGTCCAGTGCCTGGCATAGTCAAATAGCAAGTAGTGGTAGCTGGCACAAAGCAGAAGCAGCTCTCTTGAAATCAGCCTTATCCTTCAGGGTTTCCTGTGACACAGGCAGAGCAAGCTGTGAGACCAGGGCTATCGTGGTGTCAAAAACTAGGAGATGAAGTAAAGTGAATGGAGGGCCAGAGGTTTACCAGTGATAGGGTCCCAAATTCCTGAGTGTGCCTTCTGTTAGCCTCATCCCCTCCCCATCTCCTCTCCTCCAACCCATCTCGTGTCCTTACTGAGGGGTCAGAAACCCTGTCCCCTGCCCACTGCTCCAGCTGAGCTCACTTGCCATGGAGCATTACCAAGACCCTCAAGGGGCTGTGGTCCATGCAGGTTGATAAAGAGCTGCACAGAAGTGGGGAGTGCGGTGAGGCATCGTGATTTGTCTGTTATGTGGCAACCCATTTGGAAGATATTGCTTCCTTTGCCTCTCCTGTGATTCCTTTCTTCCCTTGAGACAATCCTGGAACGAAGGTCACAAATCAAAATAAGAACCAGCTGAACATGGCCTACACCAGAGATGCTGAAAGCATTAAATTGCCCATTTAAAAAGTAATTAACAGGCATTATCCCATAATAAAGACTCCAGAGCAAACTTCTGCTAAGACTATTGTTTGAACATGTGGTAGGACATGCATGGTTAGTCACAGCAAGCTGGAAAAATTGGCTTACAAAGGAATGAGCAGGGAGTTTACAGCCTCGTGCAGCCTTTTGAGAAGAGGTGAAACACTGTGATATAGCCTTGGCTTTGGAAAGCCTTCGATCCAACAGGTAACTCACTGGGGGGATGCTGGAGATTAAACAGAGGTATCTGTAGTCAGATCTCTGCCTTTTGTGTTTCAGCACAGGATTATCCTATCAGCAGGACCTCTCTGTAGCTGAAAATCAGAAATACCATCATTGTCCCAGCAGGATCCTTAGCACTTTCAAGGAGAATACATGGCCTTTCCCTTGCAAGGTTTCATAGGAGAACTGCAGCACTAACTCCTGTTTGTACTGGGTGTTCTTAATCTGTTGGAAATGAAAGCAGAACCTGACCTGCCCTTCTGGTCATTGTTCCAGAGCAAGTCATGAAACACTGTGAATCCCCGCTTTGTTCCTTGACTGTGGACATCAGCTGGCACATAGACCTCTTCAGCTTTCTCCTTCCTTGGCTGATTCCTGAAAGAAAGGGGAGAAGGCTGAAGTGAAAGTCTGAAAAGCACTTTCCAACCCCAGAAGTTATTTCCAGTGGAGCTAAGTAGCAGATAAAGGCATTTTATTGAGGATAATACATACTTCTGACGCTGTCATCCTACTACATTTGTAGCTGTGTTGCTGGGTGTACTCTTGGAAGTAAATACCCCTCTTAGCTTTATAAGGATTATTGAGAAATTGTGTGTTACTGAAGTGGTTTTGCAGCCAAAGATAAGGTTTCTTGAGCAGTAATTTTTGCAAGGGGAGGAAGGCCTGGTGATGCACACCATGAAATCAAAACCACCAGGCGCAAGTAAGCTGCAAAGAGAAAGCTTAAATTAAAACCAAAACTCAAGTGAAGACAGGTTTTCCATCTCTTGCTAGGATGAGTAACTCACAGCTCTGAACAAGCAAACACACTTTGTCTTCTTTTTCTGCCAAGCCTCTTTGCTGCTGCTGCTCCATCCCACCCTCCATAGTCCCATATAATGTTCTGTAAGTGACTTGCTGAAAGGGCTAACCAAATATGCCTCTGCAGGTCAGTTATTCACCAGTCATTTCCAGGGCTTGCTGGCTTTCATCTGAGCAGTTGAGACCAGTTAGAGTGAAAATATGTCAGTACAGTGGTACTAGAGAAAGGCAACACAATGAAAGAAGGGTGAGGCCATGTACATCTATCTAAAATCTAGACAAATAGCCATGTTTTCACTGGTATATTTAAAAGTGTGTGCCTGTTGCTATATCCACGAGGAAGGTTTTCTTTGAACAAAAAAATTCAGCTATCTTGGGATAAAATGTGTGCTTTTGGCTGTGCATATCTCAGCTATTTTCTCCCCAGATTCTAAGTACAGAGCACTTTTGTACTAACCACAGCACTTCCTTACCTGGGACAGCATTGTTAAGGGCATATGAATCATTGGCCATTAATGCACTTGGAAAGACACTGTGTGAATGGCCAAGCACTCTGCAGCCCATCAGCAAAATGATCTGTCCTCTACTCTTTAGGCACAGTTTTGAATATTACTCTTCTAGCCAAATTGTGGCTAATTTTGTTATTTGGGATATTTCCCCCCAAGCCTCATCTATAATCTTTGCCCATGTTCTGTAACGTATTTAACCCACTGGGTGCTCTTACCTGAAATTATCTGAAAACCAGAACATTTTCTTTGAAACATTTTCAGGTGGAAAACCAGGATTAATTCTGTTTCCCAAAGAAGAATCTGCAGCCCTTTAATTTGACTGCGTCAGTGGTCAGTGAGGTAAAAGACATGAGGACTCACCAGTAAAAGACATAGTGTCCAAAAATAACATAGGGTAAAATAAGTGTTTTAGCTCAATAGGATGAACTTGGGCTTTGGGGCAAATTGGTAAGACTGGACTTCAATGAGCTCCACACCTTCCTGAACAGAGTTGCCCTGCTCCAGCTGTGCACATAAACACGGATCTGCCAGCTGTGGAGCACAGGATCTATTGGGAAGTGCCTGTCCCAGTGCCTCTTGTGGCACTGCAACCCTGCGTACTGGGGTTAAGAGCTCTGCAGGGTTTGGTGGTAGTTTTGATTTGGTTTATGAACACCGCTTTCGAACTGTGGTAGAAAAGAGCTTTTCCTTCTGCTCATTTTTTGCTGATCAGTTCCGAGCTGCGAGTCAATGTGGGCCACTTCCATGTGCTGTTCTGTAATTAAGGTTTCTTCATTCTTCTTGCCGGTGGAAGCAGTTCCGTGTAATTCTGATTCTGACTGCAGCATTATGTATACACTACTTTCCCAATCAAATCACATTCAGCGCTTGCACTGCGGTACAGTAACGTGCATCCTGTCCGAAAGTGTTCCCCTCCAAGGCACTGAGGGGGTCACACAAGTGGGGTATCATCCGATCAACTGTTTGTAACATCATGTACAGCTGCCAATCCCACCCCAGCTGGTGAGGCTGAGGTGGCTGTGGGAGGAAGGGTTGCTTCCCATCACTAGTGCTGAGGGAACCTCGTTAGTTCTGTTTGTAGATCTCATTTAAGGTTCTCCCCCTTGACAGCAAGGCTGTGGCACAGTGGCAGTCAGGAGTGGGCCCACGGGAGAGTTGTGCTGGGCATGCTTGAAGCTGCAGTCTATGGCTTTTAGTTTTTAATTAACCTTGGGTTATGGGGAATTGTTGTAAAAGGCTCCACGAGCCTTCCGAGATTGGGGTTCTTCCCATAAAACCGGGGTTCTTCCCATAAAACCACCCCTTTGTAGAAATGAAGTAAGACATTTTCACTGCGGGGTTTTCCCCTCTTTTGTTATTGAAACAGGGTGTTGAAACAGAGCTAAGGTTAAAGAGCCAAACTTCTTCAGTCTAGAGGCTTCAGAGACATCCTTCTGAGACACACAGGCTGTCCAGTGGGTTGATGGTGTGTGTGCTCTTCAGATGGAGTCTACTGAACGAGGGCTCCTGCCTGCTCTGGTTTCAGATCCCTACAGAAGCTTTGCAGGTAGTGTTTTGCTCTTGAAAGCCCACACTGTCCAACGTTGTGTGTACTGCTGACCGTCCAGAGGTGCTTGTATTCCAGCAGCTTTTCTTGTATGCATCACAAAATCATCATCTCAGGCATCTTTCAGTGCTGTCCATGCCTGTGAAGTAAATACCCAGAATCTGCCCTGGTGCCATTTTGAGCCTTTGCCAGCAGTTTGTAAGGCTTGAAACCTTTCTGTAGAAGGGGCTGCGTGCTCAGAAAGTGGTTGTAAGTGTGGGGGTTTTCTGCCAAACGTTTCTATCCACCATGACAAAGGCATTTAAAAAGGAATATGGAAGCCCACTTTCGCCATTCAAAGCTGAATTGCCTTTTATGCTTTATTGCATTGCATTTTAAATGGCTGGCCAAGGGACTGGAGAGTGTCCTTTAGAAAGAAGTTGGGTCCCTTAAGGCAGTGTTTTACTAACATTGCCAAGAAGTCCTTCTGTTGCTAACACCACGATCTCACATGTGCTGGCTTTGGTGGTTCTACTTCTCTAGGGTTTTATCCAAACTGTTGTTCCATTCACTCCCAGCAACTGCAGCACCACGGGGCTGCATCAATCACAGAATCATTGAATCAGCTCGATTGGAAAAGACCTTTAAGATCGAGTCCAACCGTTCCCCAGCACTGCCAAGTCCACCACTAACCCGTGGCACTGAGGGCCTCGTCCACACAGTTTTCACCACTTCCAGGGATGATGATCCCACCATTGCCCTGAGCAGCCTGTTCCAATGCCTCAGTATGCAGTCGCGTCCCTAATTGTCCCTTAGGCTGCTGCTTGGCAGCATCAGTGCTGAGCACAACAAAAGAAGCGCAGAGCCAGAGAAGCCCTCTCCCCGCTCCTGGCATCTCAACATCTAGCATTGCTGTGAGCTGTTGGAGATTTATAGCTTGGATGTAACAAGATTGTCTTGTTGACAGCGTAACGTTATGGGATCTATTTATCAAATAGAAAGTGCTCTGACAAGCAAGGGTCACCTCCTTCTTGCCGTTTCAGAAGGTGAATTGGCAAGCACCAGCCCTGCGCGCTAGGCAGTGTGGTGGTCTGGCCCTGCAGAGGTGATGTGCTTCACGGGTACAGGTTTTAACGACTGTTGTTAAGGGGAATTATATCCTGCAAAGCAGGAGTTGGCAGGAGATGTAAATATACATCCCCTGTGAGGGACTAAAATGCAAACTGGAGTGTGACTGCATGGTCACGCGTATATTTGTGAGCATGCAAAGCACCAGGTTATCTGCAAGACAAGCGAGTTCAGGTCTGCTCTTTGAATCTTCGCATGTTTGTTGTGTCCAGCCCCTCCAGAAGCATGGGGGTGTTCTCCCGTGTCTATTAAAAGACATGAGTCATAATTTTCATAAAATATGGGATATCTCAAATGTATCGGGTTTTTGGTGTCCCACACAAGGCATCTGGCAGGGCTTAATTCTCACATAGTGGGGACTGAATATGAAGGGGGTTTGGGTACATCGAAGTTACCCACTCAAAGCAGTGGTTACTTAGCCAGTCTTCTGTCTACGGGGGTATATAATATCATGTAAAACTAAGTCCGTTGTTTCTTGCTAGTATTCATTTTTGGAGCTAATGACTAAGTCACTAAAAAATGCAGTAGATTAATGCCAGCTTCAGTTAATGAAGTAAAATCAGTGAGCAAAGTCCCTGTCCTGCTTCCATGCACCCCACATATTCCATGAGAATGTGCAAAAAGATGGTCCTTCCCTGCAGTGCCTCACCTGTGTGAGCTTTCTCCCGTGCTGATGCTGATGCTGATGAGGAATGTTCGTGACCTTCTTTAATGCGTTTGTTTTAACAGACAAATTCTGGTATTGTCGGCTTTCACCTAATCACAAGGTGTTGCACTATGGAGACTTGGAAGAAAGTCCCCAGGGAGAAGTCCCCCACGATTCCTTGCAAGATAAATGTAAGTCAAGTGCGACGTTTGTGCTACTTTTGCTTCTTCTGTGCTCGTTCCTCTCTATAACTAGTACATTCCTGTTAACAGGGGACATTATCAACAGCTCTGTGTGCAGAGATGGAGAGCAGGGGACATCTCCTCCTGCATTCAAACACTTCTCTCCTAGTCTTGGCAGGGGTGTGTGAGGACTGAGCTCAGCTTTCCAATGAGTTCATCATTTCATTCAGCCTGGAAATGCCATGCCTTTCATAGGGAGGAACGCAGTTTATTTCAATTGCTCATCTAACTGCAGGTGTCAAATTCAAATACGTGGGCACATTCAGAAGCAATCCTGCCTGCAGAGACAGATGTTTCTTCTGTGGCAAAGAGTCCCAGTGACTGGAGGAGTAATCCTTGGCAGGCAGAGGTCTTTTTTGATATCATGGGGAGTGGACATAAAGATGGCACATTGCTGTGAACAGTGTTGAGAGGGCCTCACCGTTACTGTGTACCCAGCTGGGTGCAGATGTGCCTCTATGGCAGCTCCTACCAGGGGATTTAGCAGGATATTTTAATGGATAAAAGTAATTTTGGAGTCCTTCAGAACAATCATAATCTCTCTTCATCCATCAAAGTAAATTACAGAGATTTAACCTGCGATCCTGGGAAACCTCTTTTTATGGTGGTGGAAATAATGATTAGTGTAGTTCTGTCACCAGAAAGTGACTTCAAGAAATCAAGCGTTGACTGGGGAATCATTGCTTTTTGTTCTTTTCTGAACCTCCATAAGTAATAAATGCCATTCTTGGCACTGTCAAATTAGATCTGCTGGTACCAGTATTTCAGTTGGTAGATCCACTTCCGTCATGGAGTGGCAGAAGGAGTGATTTTCCAGAAGTTGGAAAGTTTTCCAGCCTGCAATGAAGAAAGGAGGAAATCAGTGATTTAAACTTCCCTGTCTGTTAATAAAATGTTTCTGCTCCCCCAGCCTGTCCCCAGGCAGCATCTTTTAACATTTCTAAGTGGAAAGAGGAAGAGGAGCCTGTCTGCTGCTGGAGCCCTGGCACTTGGCAGTCACGTTCCCTTGTTTCCATTGCCTTACAGATTGCCTCAAGGATGTTTCGTGCTCGTACTGCAGTCTTGGCAGAATGTAGGACAGGGCTCACACTGCTGCATTGGCACTGGAAGAGGCTGTTTTTCTGGAGGAGGCTTAGAGAAATAGCCCTTGAATGTTACAGGAGCATCAGAAGGACAGAAGAGTGAAGGGCACGCTTGAACTGCAGGCGCAGTTCTGAGACCAGCAGTGCCCAGATTTATTTGCATTGAGCATGCTCAAGCCCCTGACCCTGACTGCAAGCTTCATCTTGCGTTTGCGTTTTCCATAGGCTCTTGAGCCTACTCAGGAATGTCAGGATCCCATGGGGACAGAGGGATTCCTACTCTAGAAACCACTGAGGCAGACCCATATGTTCCCTGTGCATGCAGCAGGCAGAGCAGATATTGATGCAGTTTGAGAAAGATGTGGTTAATTCATCAGTATCTCAGGTTTTCAGGCTATGAAGGATACTAGATTTACCACAGTGCCACCCACATGAGAGCTTAATTAAACAGAATTGAGCCTATTGCAAGATACAAGGTGATAAAGTAGCACTATTGTTCGAAATGTGGCCGGCTTGGGAATTTTACAGAACATTTTCCAGCGATGTGCTGGTATTCTGTGGATAGATTTATATTGGATTTTGAACTGTTGAGGTCTGAATATGGTGACCACATTGTCAGTGTTTGGGAGCAGGTCAACAGACGAAAGAGAATGGGTGGGTAAGAAAATGGAGGGCCCGGAGAAGCAGCATAGGGCATCCTGTGTGACTCTTACCAAGCTTGAATAGCCGGTGTCTGCCTCCAGAAGTGCATGTGGGGGCTTTAACCTGTTCACTTCTGTGAATGTCAGCCCTCCCTTCAGGCTGTCACAGTTAACAAGCTGTGCACACTCCAGCTGGGACAGAAAGCAGTTGCCCTCCTTCCCAAGGCTTTATCTATGGTGAGCACATCACATTTGTGCTCACACCTTCCAGCATCTTGTAGTCAGCTTCTGATACCATCTGAAGCCTTTGATTGTGTTTTTCCTAAGCAAGGAATAAGCCAAGTTCCTGATTAAGATCAGGATGTCACATCAGTCTGTGATCTACCCTGGGAACTGCATTCCAGATCGCAGAGATCAAGCCCATGAAACCTGGGGAAAAGCCTTCTTGGTTGAGAGATCCAACTTGAGAAAACCCTGCCTTATGCAGAGAAATCGTTTTTCTGGGCATCTGCAGCAAATGGCAGGAATTCTTTCTTCTACCATAGTTGCAGTCAAGTCTCTCCTTGACTTCCCAGTTTGTCCTAGCTCGCCCTCTCCCCACAAAACCAGTATCTCTCCTTGACCTGAAAGCAGGGGAGTGTCACAGACACAATAACTTCAATTTCTTTTAAGTTTTCTATGCATAGAAAGTCCTCTAAAAAGGTCCATTATATCCCATGCTCTCCACTTGGCTGTAGTGCTGAGGTAATCTGTAATAAAATACATAGTATTGCTGTACCCAGTAGGAGAGAAAATGCATTTCTCCTCTTCAGTATTTCTATTAGAGTTTGTAAAGAGCTGGGCAGTAACAGATTTTCATATATTATGCTGTTCTCTCTCTCTATATATATAATGCTTTTCCACAGCCACAAGGATAATGGATTATTTATAGATTGTAGAAACTGTCACTCACTGACCCTATTGTATTGTGGAGCGTATAGATTCTCCATAATGTAATTGCCGTTGGAAAATTGACTTCCACTTGGAACTCAGAGGCATTTATCTCTATGTTTCAGTGACCTCACTCTGCGAGTGAGTCTGAGTGGCAGCAGCTTCTGTTCAGACAGGCATTAAGAGAAGGACAAAACAGCATCAAGTGAGGCAGGGTCCAGCTTGCCCAGCACACTCTCTCCAGCAGAGACTTTACCTGGGTGCGTAGGACAGAGCAACAATAGGGCAGGCATATTACATTAGTAAGGCAGAAGAGTGTATGTTTTCTGGATACCTGACTCCACACAAGAGCTGACGCAGGTACTGAGCTATATGAAGCATTCTTACCCAAAGCAGTCTCAACAGGCAGGAAAAAAGCATACTCAGATTTTTACCCAGATGCCTGAAACTTTCTCAAGACTCACTGATTCCTATTTTAGTCATTTTCTTTCTTACAGCAGGCTGCAAATGGCAGTTTTAACCCATTAGTCTTGCACTTTTTAGAGCCTGTAGCTTTATACACCTTGGTTCTAACTGATTTTCTGGTTTTTGCTTTTGGTCTTTTTTAATGCAGTGCCAGTGGCAGATATAAAAGCTGTTGTGACTGGGAAGGACTGCCCGCACATGAAGGAGAAAGGAGCTCTCAAACAAAACAAGGTATGGCTCTCAAATTGCTATGAGCACACACCCTGCAGGACAGGAGGCTTGTCAACTCGACCTTCGCTGAAGTAGGACCGGGTGGTTTGCACTCCAGCCTGCCACCTTTCTGTGTATGCACACGCTTTGTTTTCACCTCACACCGTCTGAGACGAATTACTGGGGCAGCCTCCCCTCCTTCGCTCAGGTTTCATGGCAGATGTGCATTGTGATGTACCCAGAGCACATTAGGATGGTCTTTAGTAGTGATGCCTTCTACCTGTAAAGCAAAGCAGTTTTGACTGCTGCTGCAGAGCACACCGGCAGTGACTGTGGGTGCCTGCTCCCGTATTGTCTCTGATAAATAACTGGTTTATTCCATCTGTATTGTCTGGTGAGCTGACGTTTAGTGAACACTGGCACGTGCCAGAATTGCTGTTAATGTCCAGCTGATGGTATCTTCAGGTCCAGTCAGGTAGAGAAATAGCTGCCAACAAAAGGATGCGAGGTAAACGCTGGGCAATTAATGGGGTGAAATAAGGATGGCTTCAGCAGTGCATTTGGGAAAAACCATGTAGGAGACAATGGTCAGCTTAAATCGGGTTTGTGCTACCCCTCTGTTTCAGATCGAGAACTGTGAACTGACAGTAGGACTCAAACTGTACAGCACCAGAATCTTGCAGAGTTTTTGTTAGTAAGAGTTGCCACCACAGCAAGGTGAAACAGAGTTCTGAGCAAAGTCTGGCATCTTTAGTGGCTAAGGTCTTTGTACCGTATTGTATGAGGTATGTTCATGAGTCTTCTATCAGGCCATGCTGTTTGACCATACGAGAAGGAGTGAGACTCTAATGATGTTCAGTCTGACCCAGAAGCACACCCTGAGGTGTGGGAACCAGATCAGAGGATTGGAATAAGAATTTCTAGTTGCCTGAAACTGAGAAATTTTGGGCCCAACAAGAAAGAGATTTTGATGAACAAAATGAAGAGTTCCTGCTTCAACACGCTGAAAATAAAATGCATGTATTTAGTGTTCAAATAGATACTGGGAAAAAGCAGCTCTGATGGGACCCATAGAAAATGGAAAGGCACTGTCCAGAACTACATAGAATCATAGAATCAGCTGAGTTGGAAAAGACCTTTAAGAACATGAAGTCCAACCCACAACTTTTCTTTCCTTAACTACACATAGATATGTGGAGCATCTTGAGTATTCTTTGCATTTCTGCTTTAAGTCTCTCAGGGTAACATCATCTCCTTTCAGCATTGGTTTTACATGGTTGGAAATGAAAAAGTCCAGCCAAGCAAGTAGAAATAATCCCCAGGGTATTGTTCCTTGCTGTTTTTCTGAATCAGGGTGCTCACACACACACAATAGATGGCATACAACTCCTACCACACGTACCATCAGCAGCAGTTGGCTGGGGCATTTATATGATGCATATGAAATATTTTTAGTGCTTCCTTGTCTCAGCACTCATATGTCCACACAAAAAGGAACGATAGGAAGATGGAAAGCAGTGGGTGGCAGTGATGGAAATGTGTCATCTTTATGGAGCAGTAACGTCTAGATAGTATTTAATGCTAAATAGCAGTGCTGCGGATCTGTTTGTCCTCAGCTGTCACCATTGCCCCTTTTCCTCAGGTAGAATTGGTAGGGACTGGCATAAAACTTGTGGCTGAGGATGTGAAGATGAGGAGTTGATAGATAGCATGGCTGGGGCATTCCATTTGTGAGCCAGGCAGTCGTAATTGTGATGGGTTTACCATTTCTGGTGTGGTTTCTACTTTTTTCTTCCTTGATTCCTTGTTTCTTCCCCTGGGAATCACAGAATCCCTGAACTCAGTTGTCATCCCCATCAAGCCGTCATGCTCATTATTGCAATTGCTTAACTGACATCGCAGGAATAACAGATCATTGTTTGCAGAGTATCCCGTTAACGTGGACAGCGAAATGGAAACCAAACAAAAGAAGGCAGACACTGAATGCAGTTTGCCTGCGTTTGCTGTATGAAACCTTTCACTTCCTGAGATTTCATCATCAGTGGTCTATCTTTTGAGAAGCCTTTTCATCCTGTGCTGTCTTGGTATAACGACCACGGTCATGTTTATTCATTGGCAGCAAAGAGAATTGCATGGCAGAACGCCACTGCTCTGAGCACAGCTGGAACTGGCAGCGTGTCCATAACAAAGGCCTCAGCGTCTCTTCATTGGCCGGCACGTGGCCATTGTTCTTCCTGTGGGACCATTTAGAAATAAATAAGAGTTAAGCTGAATTGGAATTTGCATGCATATGAAGCTGAAGGAGTTGACAGGACCAGTCCTGAATCCATTGTTGTTCATCTTGCTTGCGATTTTAAATCAGATTTAATTTTAAAGTCCTTCTTTCTGACTCTTGAGTAATATTAATAGATTTCAAGGACACGAAATACATCAGATATTGCAGCCCTCAAAACAAAGCATGAGAGAAGGACTTGGAAAAAACATTGCCATGTATTTCTGAGTGTTCTCCTATCACCTTTTATTCACTGATGTGGCAGGCTTCAGGCTTGGTGCCTTTTTAGTCAGCAAAAATGGTTCTGCTCACTTGCGTGTTGAATGCAGCTTCTCTTCTCTTTTATTTCACGTTGGTTGAACAAGTTCCTTGCCTTATCCTTTTAGGGGTAATTCTAATTAGATATAAGCAAGAAAATCTTCATTATGAGGGTGCTGAGGCGCTGGCACAGGGTGCCCAGAGAAGCTGTGGCTGCCCCATCACTGGCAGTGTTCAAGGCCAGGTTGGATGGAGCTTTAAGGTCCCTTCCAACCCAAACCATTCCATGATTCTATGATTACAACTCAGAATATGAAATGTCCATTTAGCAACACAGAGCCTTTCAAGCTGTACAAAGATGGTTAAATGCTTGAAGAATCCTCTCTCCCTCATTTCTGATGCAGGTTAAGTCCAACCCTCTGTACAAAGCTGTGGATTTTAGAGGCTATTTCTCCCTCTTGCCCACCTTGCTGCCCAATTTACCTCTTCTGCAGCCTGTTTTGAGCTCATATCAGCTTCGTCCTTGTGTGCTGATGGAGCCTGGGACCTGCAAGCCAGCTGATACTGGAACTTCCTGAGCATCTGTGCATAGTCTGCCATGGAACGGCTGTAGTTCCAGAAAGTTGGGCTGCTGGAAGGAGAGCTGGAATCTGAACTTCCTGAAAGGATTCATTAAACAGTCACTCTGGAAGCAAGAGTACAGGCACACTGGGTCACTATGTTAAAGCTTTGACAAGAGACGGGAACAGGAATTACCAGGAATACAGGCAAAAGTCAGTCTGTATAATCACCCTTATCTTGATTGTCCCTATCCAGGACAGAAACTGCCTGCAGGTAATTCCCTTTATCTGAAACACCTTCTCCACAGGATATCCCTCTCATCAAGGTCAAGGTTATCTTATCATGGCCCTCTACAGCCAATGAACACTACAGAGACAATCTATCAGCACCCACTTCCACACAGACATGTATGCTATTCAAAGGAATACTTTGGAGGAAAACTTTCTGAGACTCCTAAACCATGCCAACTCACTAGTCACAGGTTACTAGTGCGAGTACACAGGAATCCTTTGCAACTTTCCTCATCCACAAAAGCCAAATGTGATTAAACCCATCACCTTCTCATTGCCAAGCTGTTCTGATTGCATCAGTTTTCTTTACCTAGCTGAACCCTCTGCTGCTTCTCTTCTTCACCTCGAAGAAAGGTATCCAGGGACTTGAGGTCTGTCATGTAGTCTTCCTTGCCAGTAGGAGAATTATAGAACACGGGTGAAGAGCGGTAACGAGACCTCAGGCCGCCACCTTCCATTGGCCCAATACTCGTGGTGTACATAGATCCAGTAGGAGAGGGGCTGAAGCCAGAAACCTTGGGTGAATAAAACCAAACACATGTCATTTTCTTTCTTCTACTTTGGATTTACACTTTAGTTTCTTAGTTTTGCTTTGTTCTGAAACAAACGAGCTGCTTTGAACCAAAGAGTCACTAGCGAAAAAGGGCAAATCCCAGTACAACACATTTACATCTACTTTGCAAAAGGAGTAAATGCACAAATGCACAAATCTCCCAATAGACATCTCTCCAAGGGCTCCCACACAAAACAAAGACCAAACTGTACCCCTGGGAGGTGTCTTGGTCGTTACCTTAATGTAGCTGCCACTTGGTGAATAGGTTATACTGCTGTGAGAACTGCTGCTGCTTGACAGAGCCTGTAGCTGAGGACTGTAGCCTGTGATACAACCAGTAGTAAACTTTGGACTGGCACTAGGGGAACGGGATGGGCTGTAACTCAGCACACTTTGACCCTGGATTGGAGGAGAAAGTGTTGAAGATGGGTCCTTCTTTGCTGCCAGCTCACGTGGTGGAGTTGTTTGTACAGCTGCAAGAAGCAAAAATAGGATTAGCACCGAGGATGGAGCAACCCCAAACTCTCCTCATGCTTTAAACACACAACAAAACACATACATTGTGCTATCTTATGGCTATTTCATAAAGCTGCTAGAAAGGACATGAGAAAAATCTGGTCCCTACAGAACTCAGTGGTCAAGCAGTGGACAGAAGAGGAGACTGAGACACATGAGCAGGACTCAGTACAAATCCTACAGCTCTGGATTTCAGTTAAATGTTACAGGCACCTGCATGACCCTGGGTGGCTTCTCTAACTTATCTCATCACTTACTCTACCTGCCTACTTCAAGCATCACCTACTAGATAATCTTAAGGTCCTTCCCAACCCAAACCACTCTATGATTCTATATAAAATCCCTGAACTTTGGTGATACAGCATTACTCCTGTCTGCTTCCCATTTTCTCACGGCAGACTCATGAAGTGCAGTGCTATGTGCCAGCATTTTGCTGCTGGTGTATCCACCTTGTCAGGTTCTGGTGTATGTTAGGACTTTGCTATGATCCTCAAAAGCTTTCAGAGTGACTGCACTCTAGGCTGCCGTTTTCAGATCAGGGCTTGATGATCTTAAAGGTCTTTTCAACCTGTTTGATTCCATGATTCTATGTATAGGTTACAAATTCCTCGTCCAACCTCACAACATTGAAGTATCTCACTTACCCAGTCCTTTTACACCAGGAGTGTTTGTTTCCCCTCTGTTCTTCCCACACACACTCATCAAATTATCACTTGACATTACACAAACTAAACTTGATGTTGTGAACTTTAATACACAGCAGGTAATTCAGGTTTACTCATATCAGAGAGGTAATTCAGAACTCACTTCACTAAAAAATCCTGCACTAGAGTAAGATAAAGGGAAAAACAGGAGAAAAAAAGTAAGAATAAAAGTAAAAAGACTGCCAGAGATACTTATCCCACCCACCTGCATTCTGCAAGCCCAGCAGTCTCCTCTGGGCAGGGCTCATGACCACGGTTGTTGGTGCCACTGTGTATTTGAAGTACATCCAGAAATCAAACAAGGCATTCAGGCTGAACACAGATGCAAAGGCAAGTTCTGGAAGAGACACAGATGGGTTTACCAATAAAAGTGCATTATTTGCAAAAGCAGGAATCAAAACCAGGTCATTATTAGTGCTACCAGTAAGCACCAGTTTGGGCAAGTATCTAAGATTTCTTCCCCTTCTTATGCAAGAACCATTGGAGCTTGTTTTCCTTACAGTCAGCGTGGAGTCTACTCCTCTGGAACAAATTTTAAGTACTGTGAAATGCCATCTACACCCACAGTACAATGTGGTAATAACATCCACAGTGTTCTACAAAGCCTTACTCCATACATTACAGATTTAATGCTCCAAACAAGTTCTTCACGCCCTTTCATGATATTATCTAGGAAAGCTGATAAAACTCCTTAGCTGTCACTAAAGAGGATGAAACTCCAACAGTTTCAAGGAAGACGACAGAAAGCAAACCAAAGGTTTGGTTTGAATTTAAACAGAAAGAAAGCTCATTTAAAAATGACACTCCCAAAAAAAATGAAACTGGCAAGTGAAAAAAGAATCCTAAAAACTAATGTAAATGCTGCAGCAACTCACCAATATACCACAGTAGCCAGTATGAGATGTTGTAGTAGGAGCTTATGAGTTTCCCAGTCCTAAAAGGGATAAAAATGAAGTTATTTTGCAATAATTCTGCCCCAGGAAATATTTAGGGGTATAGAAAGTAGGATGCTTTGCTTGTTTGAATCTGATGTAACAATTAACTTACATTTCAGTATATATCATGCCTGCAATAGATATATTAAGGAGGCCCCAGGCCAAGATGACCTTCCGGGCTTCAACCTCCTTCCTCATCTGGAAGGTCTTGTCGATGAGGGAAGTCTCTGAACTCTGTTCTGATGTCATCATCTGTAATACCAAACACAGAGACAAAAATCTGTCAACTTTTATACAGTAAGTCTTGGTCAGTAGAGGATGAAAGAAAAAGCAGTTATCCAAAACTTTATAAACAGGGTTTACCTTTAGGCACTAAGTAACAGCATATTATAAAAGAAAGCAGATTCTTTTCACCAGTAAAAATAGGTGTTATTTCTTCAATGACATTACTGTCACCTCATTACTGAGGAGCAGCACCCATCTTCTCCAGAGAGGTGCAAATAAGAGGCCAGAGAAAGATTCCAACCTCATTTGGGGCAACAACAGCAGCACAAGAGGAACTTGGAGCTGTTGGAGCAGGTCCAGCGGAGGCCACAGAGATGCTGCGAGGGCTGGAGCAGCTCTGCTCTGGAGCCAGGCTGAGAGAGCTGGGCTGGGTCAGCCTGGAGAAGGGTCTGGGGAGACCCTATAGCAGCCTTCCATAATCTGAAGCAGACCCACAGGAAATCTGGAGAGAGGCTTTTTGCAAGTGCATGTAATGGTAGGACAAGAGGGAATGGCTTTAAACTGAAAGAGGATAGATTGAGCTCTTAGGCAGAAGTTCTTCCCTGTGAGGATGCTGAGGCGCTCGCACAGGGTGCCCAGAGAAGCTGTGGCTGCCCCATCCCTGGCACTGTTCAGTTCCAGGTTGGACGAGGCTTGGAGCAACCTGGTCTAGTGGAAGGTGTCCCTGCCCATGGCAGGGGTTGAAACTAGTTTAAGGTCTTTTCCAACCCAGACTATTCTGTGATTCTATTTTAGGCCCATAGAACAAGCTTGGCTTCTACATGTGCGTCATAAAACCCAAAGAAGTCGTATTTTATTGGGTATAGAGGAAGGAGAAGAGTGCAAGCTTTGGGTAATCAACCTCTTTTATTTTGCCGTCCCTGTATTTAACTATGGAAGAGTTGTTGGGAGGTTGGGTTGATGTTTTCTGCTCTAAGGTAGCCTACTGAATTCTTCAAGATATTTAGCATGCATGTTTCTTAGTAAATCGCATCATGTTCTAATTTAAATAGGTTTGGCTTCCTCTTTAAATTTTTTCCCATGTTTTATTTATCACTTCATTATATTTCATAAGGAGAATTTGTGTGTCTGTTCATCGGGGACTGGTGTGTTACGTAATGGTGAGGTATTTCACTTAGTGTGAACAAGAAATCCGGTTATGTATTGTTGGCATTTGTATGTTTTGAAAGGTTTAATCAGAACCACTGTAATGAGACAAATAGATAATCTTTAAATCTATAGCTAAGCCAATTTAGAGGCATCTTTTGGCTACAAATTAGGTTTAAAAACTCTTTCCCTATGAGTGAGAACAGTTGTTTTACGACATAATCCTCTTAATTGAAAACCTGTTGTTGGAATAAATGATAAAAAAGAACCAACTTTTGTATGCTTCCTTTTGTGTGCCTGGGTCTTTGACCACATAAATCATCATCCTGTTTGCTGTGCATCAAACCAAAGCTTGTTATGTAGCACGCTCTTCTTACTGCTCGATTTTGAGCATGCCCCTCATCATCTTTGAAGAAGGGCCACTGACCATTCATCTAAGAGAGGAATTTAGGGAAGAGGTAGGAATTTATGAAAATCGACTTGTAAAATACTGTATATTGCTTTTTTCTTATTTGTTCTCTATACTTAGCCTTTATTTTTCAGTTAGCAGAATGTTCTGTTCTTTGGAAGTGTTTATTTTTGTCCTGTAACTTCAGCGTTGCAAAGAAGGGTTTATATTAAAGGAAAAGCTAAAAATGAACTTTAGTTTCTGTGTGGGGAGAAAACACATCAAAACTTAGTCTAAATTTCGGGTACTACACTCATCCTTCTTTGCCATTACCCATATTGGTACTTAACTTGAAATACTTGACCATCAGGGACTGTAGTGATAGGACAAGGGGTGGTGGGTTCAGAATGAAACAGGGGAAGTTCAGGTTAGATATACGGAAGAAGTTCTTTACTGTGAAGGTGCTGAGGCCCTGGCACAGGCTGCCCAAAGAAGTGATAAATGTCCCATCCCTGGCAGTGTTCAAGTCCAGGTTGAACAGAGCCTTGGGTGACATGGTTTAGTGTGAGGTGTCCCTGCCTGTGGCAGGGGTTTGGAACTGGATGATCTTAAGATCCTATCTAACCCGAATGTTTCTTTGATTCTATGACCAGAGAAGGAACTTGCTGTCTTATAATAATAACTTATTGTTATCTCTTCATTATTCCAGAATAGTAGCTATGATGATATGTGGGTAGTAGATACATTTTTTAGTATCGGGATATTACAACTGTAAAAGGTACATGTGTGTTACTGTTCTGGAGCCTAGTCATGCCTTGCTGAGACTAGCAGTGATGCTTGTGGGTTTAGAGAGAGCAAGACTGACTGCTGGGTGGGCTATTGGGCTTTCCGAGTCTGTGACAAGGCTTCAGACATTTTGATGCTGCTTCAGATTGAAAACCTTCAGTAGGTTGCCCATCTGCTTTGTATTTTTCCTGGGTCCTGTAGTGCACAGTGAGTAGTGGGACTTGTGTATTTCTCTTCAGTTAAATATAGACCTGTCAAACATTCACAGGTCAGTATTGCATAGCCAGGTAATTGTATTAAGAACTTTTCTTCTCCATTTACTTCCCTTCTCTGCTTGTCACTTTGTTGGTCATTTTTCACTAAAAATGAACTTAAAACACTTTGGTTACTTATTCTTTTGTGTGTGTGGAAAGCACCAGCTTTTCTTTGGTACTGCATCTGGAGCACAGTGCTGTCTTGCAGCAGTTATGGCTTGTGACCTTTCTGTAATGTTTTTGATGACAATCCTGTTCAGTCGTAAGTGATTTGCAGTTTCTGTTTTCAGAGCTCAATCATGGGATTCATTTTGACGTGTAAATATGTGGTTTTTTCCAGGAAAACAGTAAGAAAAGGAATGCATGAGTTTTAGAGCTGCATCTTACTAGAACAGTGTTCATTTATAATTAAGGTGAGCAGAGCACTAGCTGCTAAAGATAGGTCTCGTCTCTAGTTACTGCTCATCCTATTGCTTTTAATACTCCTCTCAAAATAACTGGCATGGATTTTTTTCCCCTTAACAAATGTTCTGCAGTCAAATATCTGTTCATGTGTGACTGAAATAACTTAGTTGCTTTTAATGACTCACAGGACCTTTAGAAAATTACCATGTGCACCTTGAAACATCAAGGTAATTCAGGTATGCAGTGTGTTTTAACAGCGCTATGAAAGTCATACCTCATGCTTTCTATGTTGTTTGAAGGATGGTCTGTCAAAGAGCACTTCCCCATAACACTACCCTGGCTTATTAATGTCATATTGCAGTGAAGCCACTATGGTGTGCAGAAAGTAGGACAGTTCTTCAGGTGCTAGTTTGGCCCTGATTTTGATGACTGAGATCCCAATAGTTGTAGCGTTCTGGTAGGTGAGTTCATTCATTCCAGGTTATTCTTGTAAACTCTGGTAAATTAAACCATTTGGTAAATGGGCTTAAACTGAAAGAGGGGAAGTTTGGGTTTAATATAAGGAAGAAGTTCTTTACTGTGAGGGTGGTGAGGTGCTGGAACAGTTTGCGCAGAGAGGTGATAAATGCTCCATCCGTGGCAGTGTTGAGGGACAGGTTGGACAGAGCTTTGGGTGACATGGTCTAGTGTGAGGTGTCTTTACCCATGGCAGGGGGTTGGAACTGGATGATCTTAAGGTCCTTTCAAACCTAATTATTCTATGATTCTATATTGCACGTGATATAAAGCAGTGGACAAGACTCGCTCTTTGAAAGTGATGGGTGACAATATGCTGAGCTTCAGTTTGATCTCTATAATGGATATATTTTATCCTAATTCTACATATGAAGTGTCACCCAAGCTGTGAGCACCCCTAAAGTTTTCACATCACCACAGAGCAGCATTAATTGTTATGCATTTTCATATGTAAGGTGGTAATGTACCAACCCCTTTGACTCGTATCTCTCTGTATCTTTGTAAGCAATAACTAACAAAAGTCAAAAGAAGACAGCTTATTGATGCCCTGCTCCAGAAATGTCTGTAGATGAGACCTTTTGTGAGCATGCAGGGATTAAAGCCTCTTTCCATTAAGCTCAGTGACATGTCATTCATGCTATAAAAAAAGAGAACTACCTTTACTCAGTTTCACTGTGGGGAATACCAGTTTTGAGCTCGCATCAAAAAGTATGGAGTTAACTCCTGTTAGTACGTTGGTTTCAGTCTGTTCTGTGCTCTGACAACTCGGGTATTAGGCTGACAATATCTGTATTAAGTAGAGTTCTCTCTTTGCATTGTTTAAATGCAAAGGGGCACATCATTTAAGTGACACTTATCTCCATTTAACTTGCATTTTGTGTAATCTAGTGCAAGTCACTGACTGCAGCAATAGTCACTTGACTCTTGTAATCATTCAGGAGATAATCCTGCGCTGCTTATTCCAAGTGGTATGAAAAATAGCAGTACATAAATTTTAAATGACTTAATTTGGAAGCATTATTCTGCCATCATAGTTTCAAAGTGTGTTCCAAAAAATCTAAGGAAATTTGTTTGTCTTGTCATAAGAAGTTAGGAGCCAGTACTTTTCTTAAACCTGTTATGTTGAAATATAGATGGTAGCATTAGGAATGCTGTATGTCACAAGCTCTGCCCTGACAAGCTAAGAAGAACAAGTCCAGAGGAGGCCACGAGGATGATCAGGGACTGGAGCACCTCCTGTATGAAGATAGGCTGAGAAAGTTGG